>JARWMV010000066.1:0-84522 GCA_030998015.1 Ceratorhiza oryzae-sativae | reverse complement strand
CCTAACCTAACCTAACCTAACCTAACCTAACCTAACCTAACCTAACCTAACCTAACCTAACCTAACCTAACCTAACCTAACGGGTCTGGGTGGAGTTGAGTTGAGCCCTCGGCCGGTTGATCCTCGGATCGCCGAGTCCGTGGGAGCCTCGGCTTCACACGGATCAGCTCGGTTCGGACCTTGTTGGTTCTTGGCGTTGGTCAGGTGTCTCCCCCTGATTGGCCAGTCGTGTGGAGGAGTGATCACATGGACGGTTACCATGTGGTCAGGATCAGTCAGCTGTTCTTCTCCTTTGTTCGGTTAAGTCTTCTTCCCTTGGCGTTTCTCACGCCAGTGACGTGGCATGTTCGCCTGCCATGGCATAAAAAGACACAGTGGAAGGGCTCTGATGAGTATCTACGAAAGTCTCTCCCGGGTGATTACCTAGGAGTTCTTAGCCTTTCTTCCGCTCGTCGCCGCTCGTGCTCGCTCCGCTCGCACTCACGACTCCTCGCTCCACCTAACCCAATTGAGTGCCCCGCCCCCTCTTCTCTGCTCGCTAACATGGTCGCCCCCCAAGCCCGTTCTTCGACCGCGACTGGCTCTATGCCATCGTTCGCCCGTGCCATGTCCCCGGCCCTTTTAGGGCACATGTCTACCGCCGCCATCGCTGATGCAGAGAAGCGTATGGTGGCCTCTGGGCATGCCAAGAGCTGGACGGAGCTCTTGGAACTCGTCCCCCTCGCGTACAGGGACACCTTACGCGAGCCGTTCAAGGAACTAAACTCCCTAGTGGAGAAATTCCATAACGTGCAGAGGGTAGTCGCTCGCTTAGGCGAGTCGATGAACAAGGGCGAGCTACCGACACAAGTCCGCGGTTTGAAAGAACCTGCGTGGCAAGTGTCGAAGGAGTTCAGGGCCAACCCGCAAGGGTCAGAGATGCTGCAGACGCTCTCTGCCGCCCACACCGCCTATGTCGACCAAGCGTACGCGCATGGTCGTGAACTCAAGACCGCTGAGGAGTCATTCCTCCGGTCACAGTTGGCGCACGACGTCTGGTGCCCAACTTGGAAGCGGAAGGTCGAGGACGCCTATGTGGCGCTCCAACGCACCATTGCCCCCCGCGTTGCCGAGGCTGTTGAGGGTCAACCTCCAGCCATCGAATACGTGGAGGACCCTTTCCGCAAAGGCGAAAAGGACCGTCTCCTTGCAGACCTCCCCACCTTCGGCACTCGGATCATCGAGATCCAAAATGCTCGCGCGGTCGCAGAGAAGGTGAAGGTGGCAAGGAAGACAGCCATCAAGGACGCTGCCGACGTCGACATGGATGTCGACGATAAACCCATGGACCCCGCCGCTATCAGGGCCATGGTTGGTGCAGAGATTAAGCGTGCGCTTAATCAAAATGTGAGTATTTTCGATTGGTCAGGTAACTCACAACCTAACATCGGTTTAGCCGATCGCCAAGCCCGCTCCCAAGGGCAAAGCTCCCAAGTTAGGCCCGATCGCGCGCAAAGGCAAGGGGAAGACAGGCCATACGAGTCCCAAGACAGGACTTGCAGCCCCCCTCCACTATGGCCCTGCCCAGAAACGCAAGTTCAAGGGCCAAGGCGCGAACAAGAACAAAGGCGGCAATTCCAACGCTGGGCCGAGCAGAAGATCCAAGTGATCAGAAGCTCTGAATGGAGGTATGAACATCCGTCTAGTTATCCAGACGATATTTTATACTTACCAATTAACATAGCCATAAAAGTCCTACTCGAGCGTGTCCCTTATGAAATAAGGAGGTTAGCGGCGTTTAGGAAAGGGGTTCACGTTGGGCCAGGGGTAGTTCTCCCCACTAATGTATCGATTCATTTGTCTGCTGGTTTGAAATATATGGTATTCTCACCCGTGAATCGTGCGATTGTCAGTAATGCGTGGCAAGACTTTTGCAACCGGTTAAGATGGAAGTATTTCTTCCTGAATAAAGATGCTGACGATGATGCTGAAGCAGAGTACCTACCGCAGTTCGACTTTAAGGGTAAAACCTCAGAAGGTGCACCTGATATGAGTCGAAACATGGAAGCAGGTCTTGAGAAAGGGCAAGCGTCTATTGAGCGAATGCTCGATGCTATTCCCCCTCATGGATTGCCAAGAGATCACGGTCTTGTGCAATTAAAGCCTGTTAAGGACTTCATCGACAACGGTGGATACTTAGTCCTTCCTACGGACAAAAACCTCGGATGTGCGGTCGTAACACGTGAATGGTACCTTCAGCAGTGCCTAAAAATGCTTGAATCTAAGGACTATCAAAAAATAGTCCCATTCATAGCATTAGGACATATGGTTAGAAAACGCGAAGCTATTAGGAAACTGGCTAAAGAAGGGGAATGGCCCGGTGTCTCTAAACAGCAACGTAAGTGGTGTGTACACGCCATCCCTGAATGGGACCCTTGGAAAGGGATGCCCAGGTTTTACGGTATCCCCAAGATACATAAAAACCCATGGAAGATGAGACCAATCGTTCCATGTCACTCAGCGATGGTAAATCCAGCCGCTAAGATTTTCAGCCATATACTCAAGCCTATAGTCAAGGCGCGGCCTTACGTGTTAGAAGGAAGTAAGGCGTTAGCTATAGCGCTCGAAGGGGTGAAACTCCCCAAGGATCGGAAAGTATGGATAGTCTCAGGCGATGTCACGGCCTATTATCCGAATGTTCCACTCATTGAGAGTAGGAAGATTGTGGCCACATACTGTATAGACCACTACTATCCTGAATGGTTCAATGATAATGACGAATTGGGAGAATTATCAGAAAACCAGATCCACAAGATGAAAGCGTTCTATGATCTTTTTGACATAGCTAACGACAACCTCATCTTTCGATTTCAAGACCAGTTCTATAGGCAACTTAAAGGCCTGGCTATGGGGGTAGCATCGTCCCCAGATATAGCCAACCTGTATGGTGCTTACTTTGAGGAACAGTTTATACCAACGGAATCGAGAATAGTATTCTACCGAAGGTATATCGACGATGTACTAGCTATAGTAGAGGCAGATGACCATGAAGAAGCCTTGAAAATATGTAGCGGTATTAAGTTCGATGGTTGCGAAATCGTATGGTCTGCGAATAGAGATTTCTCTATCTTTCTGGATATGTTCATATTTATAAAGGATGACCGCGTCCATTATAGAGTGTACAAGAAAGCGCAGAACAACCAGGAACGTATCCCATGGGCGTCTCACCATCCTCTTGATGTCAAAAGAGGCACCTTCATTGGTGAGATTACCAGGATGGCTACCCTATCAAGTACTAAGGAGTACTATGAACTGGCCTTGAAGGATCTGCGGGATCTGTACTTGGCCAGGGGGTACCCACCTCACTGTATTAAAACATGGCTGAATAAGCATGCAACCGAACGCTGGAGGAACCGTTTGGCTCCAAAAGATGTCGCATCAGAACAGACAGGCAGGTTGCACGTCATTAAGACAGTGTTTAATCCAGTATGGGACTACGTTGACATACACGAAGTACATAATGCGATACTTAGTGAATGGAACAAAAACGTTGTTCCAAGGCAAACAGCTCGACAGCTCACACTGTTTGAGGTTGGGGTGGCACAGCCCCAACGCAGAACCCGGCGTCGCAAGGTGGCGCGTGTTACAGCTAACCTCGCTTCTGTGTCGGAGGTGGTTAGTGAGTCTGACTCCGATCAGGAGGAAGAAGATCACCTACCCAGGTCCGCGCGGCTTGGAATACAGGACAGGACAGCACGCAAAAACCTTAGGACAAAGGATGACGCCCTTGCCCAACTAGTCAATCAACGCCTGATATTATCTCGCAAACGCCCACTGGCAATTGGAGATTTAACATCAACTTGGCGAAAAATAGTACTAGCGTACAATGAGGATGAACGTTTTGGTTTGCCAGAACACATCTTCAATCGTGTATGGGAGGATCTTGACACAGATCCCTCATTGTATTAGACAAGTTTGTGATAGAGTTGGTTCAAACCCAACCCCTAACACAACCTAACCGAACTTAACCTAACTTTAATCCTAACCAGATTAAGTAATGGTTAAGGAAGGATTAGTCATCTTGGATGACTTGTCCATTACTCTCTAGCTGACTAAGTGGCACGTGACTCAGGGTATATTACAAACCCCTGGTCACTTAGTCAGGCACTTCTCGGTCCTCAGGGTCTGAGCGCCTGTTCTGGCGCTTTGAGAACCTTCAGGGTCCCCCGGGCAGGGTCTGGGTGGAGTCGAGTTGAGCCTTCGGCCGGTTGATCCTCGGATCGCCGAGTCCGTGGGAGCCTCGGCTTCACACGGATCAGCTCGGTTCGGACCTTGTTGGTTCTTGGCGTTGGTCAGGTGTCTCCCCCTGATTGGCCAGTCGTGTGGAGGAGTGATCACATGGACGGTTACCATGTGGTCAGGATCAGTCAGCTGTTCTTCTCCTTTGTTCGGTTAAGTCTTCTTCCCTTGGCGTTTCTCACGCCAGTGACGTGGCATGTTCGCCTGCCATGGCATAAAAAGACACAGTGGAAGGGCTCTGATGAGTATCTACGAAAGTCTCTCCCGGGTGATTACCTAGGAGTTCTTAGCCTTTCTTCCGCTCGTCGCCGCTCGTGCTCGCTCCGCTCGCACTCACGACTCCTCGCTCCACCTAACCTAAGGCCTGGCTATGGGGGTAGCGTCATCCCCAGACATAGCCAACCTTTATGGTGCTTATTTTGAGGAACAATTTATACCAACGGAATCTAGAATATTATTCTACCGAAGGTATATCGACGATGTACTAGCTATAGTAGAGGCAGATGACCATGAAGAAGCCTTGAAAATATGTAGCGGTATTAAGTTCGATGGTTGCGAAATCGTATGGTCTGCGAATAGAGATTTCTCTATCTTTCTGGATATGTTCATATTTATAAAGGATAACCGCGTCCATTATAGAGTGTACAAGAAAGCGCAGAACAATCAAGAACGTATCCCATGGGCGTCTCACCACCCTCTTGATGTCAAAAGAGGCACCTTCATTGGTGAGATTACCAGGATGGCTACCCTATCAAGTACTAAGGAGTACTATGAACTGGCCTTGAAGGATCTGCGGGATCTGTACTTGGCCAGGGGGTACCCACCTCACTGTATTAAAAACATGGCTGAATAAGCATGCAACTGAACGCTGGAGGAACCGGTTGGCTCCAAAAGATGTCGCATCAGAACAGACAGGCGGGTTGCACGTCATTAAGACAGTGTTTAATCCAGTATGGGATTACGTTGACATACACGAAGTACACAATGCGATACTTAGTGAATGGAACAAAGATATTGTTCCAAGGCAAACAGCTCGACAGCTTACACTGTTCGAGGTTGGGGTGGCACAGCCCCAACGCAGAACCCGGCGTCGCAAGGTGGCGCGTGTTACAGCTAACCTCGCTTCTGTGTCGGAGGTGGTTAGTGAGTCTGACTCCGATCAGGAGGAAGAAGATCACCTACCCAGGTCCGCGCGGCTTGGAATACAGGACAGGACAGCACGAAAAAACCTTAGGACAAAGGATGATGCCCTTGCCCAACTAGTCAGTCAACGCCTGATATTATCTCGCAAACGCCCTTTGGCAATTGGAGATTTAACATCAACCTGGCGAAAAATAGTACTAGCGTACAATGAGGATGAACGTTTTGGCTTGCCAGAATACATCTTCAATCGTGTATGGGAGGATCTTGACACAGATCCTTCATTGCATTAGACAAGTGTGTGATAGAGTTGGTTCAAACCCAACCCCTAACACAACCTAACCGAACTTAACCTAACCTTTAATCCTAACCAGATTAGGTAATGGTTAAGGGAGGATTAGTCATCTTGGATGACTTGTCCTTTACTCTCTAGCTGACTAAGTGTCACGTGACTCAGGGTATATTACAAATCCCTGGTCACTTAGTCAGGCACTTCTCGGTCCTCAGGGTCTGAGCGCCTGTTCTGGCGCTTTGAGAACCTTCAGGGTCCCCCGGGCAGGGTCTGGGTGGAGTTGAGTTGAGCCCTCGGCCGGTTGATCCTCGGATCGCCGAGTCCGTGGGAGCCTCGGCTTCACACGGATCAGCTCGGTTCGGACCTTGATGGTTCTTGGCGTTAGTCAGGTGTCTCCCCCTGATTGGCCAGTCGTGTGGAGGAGTGATCACATGGACGGTTACCATGCGGTCAGGATCAGTCAGCTGTTCTTCTCCTTTGTTCGGTTAAGTCTTCTTCCCTTGGCGTTTCTCACGCCAGTGACGTGGCATGTTCGTCTGCCACGGCATAAAAAGACACAGTGGAAGGGCTCTGATGAGTATCTACGAAAGTCTCTCCCGGGTATTTACCTAGGAGTTCTTAGCCTTTCTTCCGCTCGTCGCCGCTCGTGCTCGCTCCGCTCGCACTCACGACTCCTCGCTCCACCTAACCTAACGCAAGACCAACCTTCGTCGAGATGGTTTCACTGAAAGCATCAAGCTTGGTAATTTCCACAGCTGGTTTGGGACCGAGAACGGCAAGAGTGGATGACTTCCCGTAAGCGCTAAAGCTATTCTAAGCTAAGCTTTCCAGCGCTAAAGATTGTCTATTGGCTGAATGACCGTGGTTTGGACCGGGACCACAAAACCGATCTGGCAGGTACTGTTGGCGAAATTTCGAGCAATTTCTCTTACATGTCATATGTGGCCTCACGTCGTGATGACGCTTTCTGTTTGTATGTTCAGGACGTACCGCATGTTTCAGCGACGAAAATGTATATAAATTGAGTAGAAAATACATGATGGTTTCGGCATACCCCCTCGATTATACTGTACCACACTATCGCGTACTGCTTCAAATGGCACCCAAGAAGTCTCAGAAAGCGCGAGGTAAAGCTCGTGCTTGTCGTACTCCGTCCCCATCACCACCCCTGAGTCTGCGGTTGGCTGCTCGTCGTGGTCGACGCGCTGGTGCTGTGACGTACTCGCCTAGCGAGCTCCGATTGCTTTTGAGGCTTGTCCGGATGCATCGACCGCGGACTGCAAGCGACTGGGCGGCTATCGAAGCAGTGTATAACGCTTTGGTACCCACCAGTCGCGAGCGTCGTGCTACAAACCTTCCGAACGCGATTTGACAAGGTTGGTCAGCTTTTATTAAACGCTCAGATACCATGCTCACCTAAATTGCTGTAGCTGGTTCGTATGCCCAAACCAACTGGCAACCCAAGCGAATGAGCTGCATGACAGGCTGTCGAAATTGATCAAGACCTGGAGGGAATGGAGTACACACGTGTGCTCGACGACTCATCGCCTACACCAGTGACCAGGGGACAATTCAATTGTCATCATCGGACTCTGAGCCAGAGATATTGGACCCACCTGTGCTTCACCCTCTACGGCAGCCTCTGGTAAACGCAACGCACCCTCTTCTCCGCCTTTTCGTGCTGTTGCTCGCAAGATCCATCCCAACTCGCAACCCGTCCAGGCTCGTAACTCACTTGACGCAGCCACTGCACATCTTGCCTTGATTCTTAGTCCCGCCACAGAGCAAGAGTTGATCAATCGCCAGCGAGAGGATGATATTGGGCGACTTACCATTCTGTCTCTGAATGACACTATTCGGGACCTTCAAGCTGAGCTTTCGCAGGAGCGTCAGAGGAGCCACGCACTAGAGAACCAGCTTCGGAACCAGGAGATGCAGCGCCAGATTGAGATTCAGGTGCGAGAGCAGATTCGTCAGCTTGCTTTGACTCGTGAATCGGGTGTTATACCTTATCGTAACCCAGCTCCATGGCAAGAAGTCCCTCGGTTGTCGTCTAGTGAGCCCCTCGATCCATCCTTCTGGCCTGACACTCCTCCTCGACGCACGTCTGGCGAAGCTCACCCAAGCTGGAAGCCTGGACCACCTCCAGAGCGCTCGGATGCCTCAGGATCTGGGACTCGTCATTATTAGGGCTTGCCATTGTGGATTTTCTGGAGTTCTACATACAGATGGCCAATTACGTTGCAGTTGATATGGACTGTGGGTGTGTACCATGGCGTAGTTGGCTTTGAGGTATACATGAGAAAATCTGTACTTAGAGCTCATTTTTGTACATACCATGACATTTTGTTGTATACCAAAGCTGTTGTTTCTTGTACGACTTGAGAAACCATGCTGAATTGTGGTGGCAGAGCGAAGAACATTCTGGCACTCTGCGAAGCGCTGGGATCTACGGATCACTTGGGCTGTGCATGCTGAGTCAGGTGGAGCCTCCGATTTTTGCCTAAGTTCCACTCGCACCTTCCCCCCTCCCCTTACATGGATGATTCAAAGTTAGAGGTGCCGTTCAAGTAAGTTTCTTGGCTGCGTGTAAAGCACGATGAACTGAGATACTCAAAACGACAGATGTATCTACACAATAAAATAAAGATTATTCGTTGTCTTCTAGGTAGAAGCGTCGGGTGCGATTGTGCGCACGAACATTCGATAACAAAACACGGTGAGCATAATTGCATATTGATGCACCAAGTGTGTCCTCCCGAGGCATATAAACTGACCGAATTTCATTGATTCCAACGCAGCGTGTTCGCAGATTGTGGAGTCGGACACACACCTCCAGCAGCACTTGGCGTCCCTCTGGATTGTTGATGTCTAGAGGTAACCGAAGTCGAGCAAACACCCCCTGCAAGGAGCGCATTCCCCATTCAGCAGCCTGGCGTGCCTGCGTCAGGTTGTTGCTCTCTTGGATTACTCTCCTGCGTTTGTGGCGATTAGAAGGAAGCCGGCTCCCCTTCTTGAGTGGGGTGCGTATTTTTCCCTCAAGTACCACCGAGTTGTTACGGAATGCGGTGTCAGCGATCAGGAAAAATCCTTCAGGTGTGTCGTTAACCAGCTTCAAGTACACATCCCGAGCAATTCGAGCGTCATGCCAACTACCTGGTGCGTTGAGTTTGCATGCAATTACACAGCCTACGCAATATCGTTAGGTGAGTTTGATCCACCGCTTGAATTACTTGTATGCTTACCATCAGGCGCAAAAACAAATATGTTGCTCACCCGGTGTGAGTGCAACCAGCCGTTGTACGTTGCCTCTTCTTCTTGCGGATCCGAACTTGTTCCAACTGGCAGGTTGAGGCCATCCATGAACCCAAATGCTCCACAAATTGAGGGGTGTCGACGCTGGATCAGCTCTGAGAACTTGCCCATCTGGTCTGGAGTAGGCCAAGCGACTCGGCTCTCAGAGGTGTTTCGAAGGATGTGTAGAAGGATTCGCAGGGCAAACGAGAGGTACCGGATAAAACCGAAGGCACCAGTGCAAAGGTCTGTCCCAAGGCAGCCTCGCTTTCGGTTGAAGTTAACCAATACAATGCCAGACCCAGCGCACCGTCAGCTCGAAGCGATCGCCTGCGAAGCCGAGGTCGCCCCTGCTCGCCCACATCCCCTCGGACAATGGTATGCGTGTTCCATAGTTCCTCAAATCCCTTTCCGAGTATGTATTTGAACGTTTTGACATCTAATCCCATTGTTGCTAGGTACGCCCGATCGTCGTGGCTGCGGCGCACCTGTTGCCATGGCGTGTCAAGTCGAGGATTCGACAGTAGATGGGAGCGGAGTAGGTGGCGGTATCGAGCACGGCGCTCTAGAACCTTGGAGACCTTGGCTAGGCGAGCGAGCAGAACAAGTGCGGCCAGCTTTTTGAATCTGAGTCGGGCAGTCTGTTTGTTTTTATGAAATAAAAGCGAATATACAGCATGTTTGCGATTTGTCTGCATTTTCGAGCGATACATGGTGGAAGAGAAGGATGTACAGATTGAACACGAAAGTACACGAAAGTACACGAAAGTACACGTCATTCGATATGACGTATTGCCGCAGGGTTCCTGTCTTTAGCAGCGGAAAGTTTAGCTTAGCTTTAGCTTTAGCGCTTACGGGAAGTCATCCAGTATCATTTTGCCTGTCTTGCAACTCCTTCGCGATTCAGATACACGCTGGTCATCAACTTACTATATGATCAAACGCTATCTTCAGCTGTATCCGGTGAGTATGTTTCTATAGTTTATATTTCGGTAAAATGACTTGTCTATCCTTAGGCGGTGCTCCGATATTGGATGACTTCCCGTAAGAGCTAAAACTAAAGCTAAGCTATTCTAAAGGCGGAATGATTACAACGTGGAGTAATCAGACATTAATAACTTATGACATCATCCAGACTTTAGCTTAGCTTAGCTTAGATTTGGCCCTTACGGGAAGTCATCCATTCACTTGATCATCCAGACATGAAGATTCCCTTAGTTTCCCACCGACAATACGAGGTTCTCGAAGATATTGTCTCCATCTTATCCGATCTTGATGGTGCACAAGAGCTCCTTTCTGCTGAGCGCACACCCACTCTTGCTCTTGCACTCCCTGTCTATGAAAACCTGATCAAAGCACTGCGGAATCGTGCGTTTGAGTTCCCGATGCTTCAGCATGCCATCGAATGTGGCATCAGCAAACTGGATGCTTACGTTGCTACTACACGAACAATACCGGTATACACGACTGCGATGGCTATCAACCCATGCCTCAAGTTTAGGTGGATTGACGCGCACTGGGGCCGTATTCGACGCAACGAGGCATGTATCGAACTTAAGGAGCGGGTAAGTAGTACACCATCAATATTGGCTCTTCTTATGCTAATCTTCCTTTTCTCTAGATGCTAGAAGTTCGGCAGCGCCAGCGCAGAGCGTCTGCTGCATCGGCGGTCCATACGGAAACAAGCACTGAGCGTGCTACACAAGTTCAGGCGAATGGATATATGCGCTTATTAAAACTTAGCGGTGACGACCACCGGAGGCCAGACACGCGTAAGGCTTTGCAATACGGAAGGTAATTATTATCTTTATAAGTTTTTAAGAGCTTAGCTTATATTCAATGTTTGTAGGCCATCAAATAGCAATCCCGGCCTGTCAACTGTGCCATCGTCATCTCCTCCACCACCGTCACCTTCGCAGAGCGCGGACGATCTCCTTAGGCGCCACATGGCAGAAGTTGACGCTGAATTACTTCGATGGGAAGCGTTTGATGAGTACGACGAGAAGAGTATGGGTACATTGAATATGGTTGACTTCTGGAAGGTCAGTAAAAACAAATTTATCGCTTTAATTATGGTTCATCTTATTAATGATTCAATTTAGGCACATCATTACGGTTTCCCGCTCATCTACCAGGTCGCAATGGACGTGTTGCCTGTGCAGGCATCCTCCGTCTCCTCCGAGCGAGCCTTCTCGTCCAGCAAAATGACGTGCACTCGCGAGCGAAGCAAGATCTCGGCAGAGAACATGGAATATTTACAAGTGCTCAAACACTCGCTCCATCGCCGCCGAGGCAACGAGGAGAACCACCAAACACTCGACTTCATGGCCCATGTAGTTGGCTCGAGTAGTGAGGACGAAAACGACGGAGAAAGTTGGAACTAAGCTTGAGATTAGATATTAGATGTTGTTTTCCTTAGAATTTATCTGTGTTGTATCTATTTGTGCATTGTCTCGACACTGACAGGCGGGCAACTAGGGTTTTGTAAATCAAATCCAAGCTTACATCATAAAATCTGGAGACGAGGCGAGACGAGCCGGCTGACTCATCTGTCTCGAGACGGGCTCGATACGGTCTCGCGGCAACGCTAATACCAGCCGTCGTAGCAAATTGACCTGTGCCCCGTTTTGTCTGCTTCTTGATGATTCCCTCGTGGCTTGATCTTAGGTCATCCTCCTGATATAGCAGGTCAATTTGCTACGACGGCTGGTCACGAGCCTAGGTGGTGGGCGATTCGCCCACGATTAGCGTGCAGTCTCTATCCGGAAGTGATCGTATCTAAGCGCCTGATGGTGGGAAACCCCTTGCACACGTGCAAGTCCCTCTGCCCCGAACGACGACAGCACGGCAACTGATAGCGTACGAGATCGTAAAGAATCGAGAACCCCACAGCGAGCATGGAGGTTGAAATCAAAGTAGGTTCCTTCGCTTTTGTTACATCCTACACTGATCAACAATACTTCCCAGTGGGTACGTTCAGGAAATCAAGCAAGCTGACGAGGATTGAGTGCTTTGTTAGATCGAGAGGGCCGAGGTAGGAAATCCAATTCACGGGTTTTATTTTCCAGCTAACGTTGGCGCTGGTTGGTTTCTGGTTAGGGTGTACGTACCCGTGGATTCCCAAGGTTTATCCAAGATAAAACTGACATCGGAGACAATTCCACGATACGAAACAATAAACATTGCGTTGGTGATCGAAAAAAACTTTCGCCCACGGTGATAGGAATTTGAGGGTATGTGCATTCGGCAAATGAAGGCACGACTTGACGGACATTACAACACTTGTTGCCGTCATCGAACCCATTGGTGCCCCATGGGAACGGGCAGATTGTGAGCTTCAGAAATGGGAGAAGAGGGAATAGGGCTGACCGCCAGGCTCCTTTATCGATTCTGGATTGTTGACTGCTCCCGTCCTCGACTGCATCGTCCGTCTGAATGAGTGTTCAGTGGGTTGGTAGTTTAAATCTTGAACGATTCCGATGGGAATTTACCTAGATTCATTGTTGGGACAGGAGGTAGGTGGTAATACCATTCATGCAAGGCCCATTCAGTAAGTTTGAATATCTGATAATGCTAGTGGGCAAGTACAAGTCTATCGGGTTGGCTAGCGAGAGAGTTGACGTGTCAGTGAACAGTCGACGGGAGGATATCAGGTAAGTGAGGGCCCTGTAACCGTGCGTTCGGAAGATGAAGTTGGAGTCGGTCCGGTTTCATGAAGCCATACAAAGTGAGTGGCTGTGAGAATTCAGGATGTGATATGTTGATAAAAAGGGTCTGTATAAATCGATGTATGGAAACGCTGGGACCATAGTATGTAAGTAAGGAAGACATGATGAATAGGACAATGAAAACAACGATAACTAAACAGGAGGTGGAATGAAAGATCGAGGTCATGCGTATGGGATACTGACGTCGGGTTGATGAAACAAAACATTAGATAGTAAGCGTGAGGGATAGGCACGAGGTTGAGGATACTAAGCGGTGTGAATTGAAATTAGGTGGTGCGTATGAGCGCTAGATCGAGCGACAAGAACGCTGACGGTGTATGCTCACCTCGACCTGCCGGCTGGCCTGTGTGGGGATATCTGACCTTGGGTGGTCTTAGCGAGTGCGTATGAGCGCTAGATCGAGCGACGAGAATGCTGACGGTGTATGCTCACCTCGACCTGCCGGCTGGCCTGTGTGGGGATATCTGACCTTGGGTGGCTCAGTATGCGTATGAGCGCTAGATCGAGCGACGAGAATGCTGACGGTGTATGCTCACCTCGACCTGCCGGCTGGCCTGTGTGGGGATATCTGACCTTGGGTGGACTTAGGGAGTGCGTATGAGCGCTAGATCGAGCGACGAGAATGCTGACGGTGTATGCTCACCTCGACCTGCCGGCTGGCCTGTGTGGGGATATCTGACCTTGGGTGGTCTTAGGGAGTGCGTATGAGCGCTAGATCGAGCGACGAGAATGCTGACGGTGTATGCTCACCTCGACCTGCCGGCTGGCCTGTGTGGGGATATCTGACCTTGGGTGGTCTTAGCGAGTGCGTATGAGCGCTAGATCGAGCGACGAGAATGCTGACGGTGTATGCTCACCTCGACCTGCCGGCTGGCCTGTGTGGGGATATCTGACCTTGGGTGGCCTCAGTATGTACGTATGAGCGCTAGATCGAGCGACGAGAATGCTGACGGTGTATGCTCACCTCGACCTGCCGGCTGGCCTGTGTGGGGATATCTGACCTTGGGTGGCCTCAGTATGCGTATGAGCGCTAGATCGAGCGACGAGAATGCTGACGGTGTATGCTCACCTCGACCTGCCGGCTGGCCTGTGTGGGGATATCTGACCTTGGGTGGTCTTAGCGAGTGCGTATGAGCGCTAGATCGAGCGACGAGAATGCTGACGGTGTATGCTCACCTCGACCTGCCGGCTGGCCTGTGTGGGGATATCTGACCTTGGGTGGTCTTAGTATGCGTATGAGCGCTAGATCGAGCGACGAGAATGCTGACGGTGTATGCTCACCTCGACCTGCCGGCTGGCCTGTGTGGGGATATCTGACCTTGGGTGGTCTTAGCTAGTGCGTATGAGCGCTAGATCGAGCGACGAGAATGCTGACGGTGTATGCTCACCTCGACCTGCCGGCTGGCCTGTGTGGGGATATCTGACCTTGGGTGGACTTAGGGAGTGCGTATGAGCGCTAGATCGAGCGACGAGAATGCTGACGGTGTATGCTCACCTCGACCTGCCGGCTGGCCTGTGTGGGGATATCTGACCTTGGGTGGTCTTAGGAGTGCGTATGAGCGCTAGATCGAGCGACGAGAATGCTGACGGTGTATGCTCACCTCGACCTGCCGGCTGGCCTGTGTGGGGATATCTGACCTTGGGTGGTCTTAGCTCGTGCGTATGAGCGCTAGATCGAGCGACGAGAATGCTGACGGTGTATGCTCACCTCGACCTGCCGGCTGGCCTGTGTGGGGATATCTGACCTTGGGTGGCTTAGGATGCGTATGAGCGCTAGATCGAGCGACGAGAATGCTGACGGTGTATGCTCACCTCGACCTGCCGGCTGGCCTGTGTGGGGATATCTGACCTTGGGTGGCTCAGTATGCGTATGAGCGCTAGATCGAGCGACGAGAATGCTGACGGTGTATGCTCACCTCGACCTGCCGGCTGGCCTGTGTGGGGATATCTGACCTTGGGTGGCCTTAGCGAGTGCGTATGAGCTCTAGATCGAGCGACGAGAATGCTGACGGTGTATGCTCACCTCGACCTGCCGGCTGGCCTGTGTGGGGATATCTGACCTTGGGTGGTCTTAGCTCGTGCGTATGAGCGCTAGATCGAGCGACGAGAATGCTGACGGTGTATGCTCACCTCGACCTGCCGGCTGGCCTGTGTGGGGATATCTGACCTTGGGTGGCTTAGGAGTGCGTATGAGCGCTAGATCGAGCGACGAGAATGCTGACGGTGTATGCTCACCTCGACCTGCCGGCTGGCCTGTGTGGGGATATCTGACCTTGGGTGGCTCAGTATGCGTATGAGCGCTAGATCGAGCGACGAGAATGCTGACGGTGTATGCTCACCTCGACCTGCCGGCTGGCCTGTGTGGGGATATCTGACCTTGGGTGGTCTTAGGAGTGCGTATGAGCGCTAGATCGAGCGACGAGAATGCTGACGGTGTATGCTCACCTCGACCTGCCGGCTGGCCTGTGTGGGGATATCTGACCTTGGGTGGTCTTAGTAGTGCGTATGAGCGCTAGATCGAGCGACGAGAATGCTGACGGTGTATGCTCACTCGACCTGCCGGCTGGCCTGTGTGGGGATATCTGACCTTGGGTGGTCTTAGGAGTGCGTATGAGCGCTAGATCGAGCGACGAGAATGCTGACGGTGTATGCTCACCTCGACCTGCCGGCTGGCCTGTGTGGGGATATCTGACCTTGGGTGGCCTCAGTATGTACGTATGAGCGCTAGATCGAGCGACGAGAATGCTGACGGTGTATGCTCACCTCGACCTGCCGGCTGGCCTGTGTGGGGATATATGACCTTGGGTGGTCTCAGTATGCGTATGAGCGCTAGATCGAGCGACGAGAATGCTGACGGTGTATGCTCACCTCGACCTGCCGGCTGGCCTGTGTGGGGATATCTGACCTTGGGTGGTCTTAGGAAGTGCGTATGAGCGCTAGATCGAGCGACGAGAATGCTGACGGTGTATGCTCACCTCGACCTGCCGGCTGGCCTGTGTGGGGATATCTGACCTTGGGTGGCCTCAGTCTGTATGTTCGAGCGATTGGCCCTTCGGTTAAGATACTCAAACAATCAACACTCTTCTGGACTTCTCCACTGCGATTCACATTCCTGAATTAACCTTCCTCCTTTCACCTTCCACCACACTTAGTTTGTAAGTCTTCAGTAACTGCCATGAACTCCAGATTAATTCATCGTTTCGTCGCCATGAACCAATCAGCAAGCAAGTCTCATCGCTTCAATCCTTTGTGACCCATCCTGATAATATGGTCAACATCTCGTTAGACGGTGGGCAATGTCCCAGGATCCCACCGGGTCACACATGCTCACTCCTTTTATATCGCGGCATAAAGCTGGTCAGTCCCCTTCACTTTGAAACCTAGCTACTCAGTCCATTTGGTTCATTCTGGTACAGAGGGTATCACTTTCAGCCCATAGCCATCGTCACTGTCACTAACTCCTGGCTCCCCTTATCTACCCTTCAGGAGGTACCTAATTTCATGTTCCCCTCTAAGTTACATTTTGATTCCTTGAGGCTAGGCTGTATGTTCCATGCTGTCGGTGACCTCAGGACTGATATTCACATCGATTTTTTGGATGTCTATAGATTGTATGTAATTCAGTTAGAGCCGTCTTTGACTCAAAGCGCCTCGAACTTATTGGCGTCGAATTTTGTTGCGTTAGGACGTATGTCGGCTCTACAACCCATCATCCGCAATCCCTCTGTTTTCATTCTGACTTCAAGTTTTATAGGCTGTGAGTATCATTTTCCCCTTTGAGAATCTTTATTTACGAGGTCCGTGGATTCTACTTTCCGCCCAGGCTGTGAGCTTCCTTGAGAATCCTATCGTGTAATCCAGGCTTTTATTCTTGACAGGTGGTATGTATCATTCCAATCCAGCTATGCAAGCCAGTGAAACCCCCTAACAACTTACCAGGAAGTCCGTCAATCTACTTTTGGATGCCCTGATCGCTTGTTGATGTCCTTTTCATCTGGCGCATGATAGCATGTATGCCAGAGTTCAATAGTCCTCGACTCCAGCTGCTTACTCCTTTCTTCAGTTCCTATCGCAGCACCCCAGTCACATTTTGAACGAGGTGAGATCGCGCTTTCTTGCCCTTTCCCTATCACCAGAACTCTATGTTCCCCCCCATCAAACCCTTTTACGATAGTGGGGAGCTGACCTGTGCTCTTCAATGACATTTTAGTTTGCTGACACCGTTATGCTTTCCCTCTTCCTAGGATATGACCAAACTCGTCCCCCGACTCAAGCCGAAAACCGTGAACTATACAATACCCTCTGTTTCCTGTTTTCACCTCTCATTCATCCTCAACAGATTTCGGACATAATGGGATCTTTGCGCAAGCACGGTTGCAAGGATGCCACGAGTCAACTTGACGTTTCGACGTTTGGTGAGTCCCCTGCCTTGTCTAATCTCTCCAGGCACTTCTACACCGGGGAGCTCCATCAAGGCGATACGGTCGCACTAAAATGTGTCCGGCTGGACCTGAGCTCCCAAGAGATTATGGAAAGGGAGCTGAAGGTCAGTTGTAGGTTTGGTGGGCGTGACCGACTCTGATGTTACATAGCGCGCCGCTCGGGAAGTGTTCATCTGGTCGAGGTGCCATCACACGAACATCCTGCCTTTAATTGGGATGGCTCTGTTTCGCAACCAGTTCACAATGATATCACCATGGATGAACCATTCGAACACCAGGCCTCTCGTGGCTGGACAACCTCGAGAGAAGCGATACAACCTCGTATTGTAAAGTTTGATTTCACTCTGGCAGCGTGACTGAGAAACCATGAGCAGTGCGCACAAGTCATCGAAGGAGTTGACTACCTGCACACCATTGGCATTGTAAGCGTGCATCTTAGCTTAGACGGTATCACTGAGGACATTCACTCGGTACCCTGGATTTCAGGCTCACGGGGATCTCAAAGCTGTATGCATATCTGAATGAGCGGCTGGAATCGAAGCGTACTCATACGCTATCTCACCTAGGACCATGTGTTACTCTCTGGCGAGCTGGATGCTCATATTTGTGGATTCGGAAATGCACGCCTTATCGGAGGGCCCGAAGAGTTCCAGAATGGCCATTACAACGTATCCCTCAACTGGGCTGTGTGTACCTGAGATTCCCCTCGTATTGATGAATACTTATAAGCCACTTCCAGCCCCCCGAAATGCTTCAGAGCACAACACAACCCAACTTTGCGTCGGACGTGTACTCTCTTGGAATGGTAGGTCTCGCTGATAGTAGGGGTGCCATATCGACAGCTACATAAATGAGCTCCTCGCGTAGACCATATATGTAAGCAAACTGCCCTTTCGAACTATCAGGATAATGAACGGGTCCTCCAATAGGAATTTGTTTCTGGATTGATTCCGTACGCTGGGAGCCCTGAATCAGTCATCCGCAAGAGCATCCTTGATTGCTCAATCCCCGAACGGCCGCAAGAATGCCTTCCAGCGGGGGAGGGCCCCTCGGATATGCTATGGTTGCTGCTTAGGAGCTGCTGGGCAAAGGATCCTACAACTCGTCCGACCTCCGGGGAGGTCAAGGAAAAAGTTGGTGTATTGACATGAGATGGATCATGGCTCAATAGAGCAACCGCACAGCTGGCGGAAATTTTATGGGAGACGGAAGACATTGTGATCACACGCGAGACGGCAAGTCCTCACGTACTGTGCCCTGTTGTATCAGATCTGAATTTCATACTTGGTAGCCGGTTGCGGATATGATTGCGCACTTGGGTCGTCGCGGTTGCAAGAATCTTGGTGACGATATCGATACCGAAAAGTGTAGCCGGCATGCTGTCTCTCATGGCGGCCTCGGTGACGTCTACAGCGGTACTCTTCGTGATACGACGGCTGTTGCACTGAAATGCCTTAGACCATACCATGATCAACCGGATGTCGCTAAGAAGCAGTTCAAAGTGAGTTCCGACCAAGCCGCTTGGCACAGTATAAAGTATGAACACCTGGGCAGCGCGCAGCGCGGGAATTGTATGTGTGGTCAAAGTGCAACCATCCAAACGTCCTGGACCTGATCGGACTAGCTGAGTTCCGGGGTCAACTCGCCATGGTATCGCCTTGGATGGAGCACGGCAGCGTGCGACGTTTTGTGGCATCGCGGCTAGGCTTTGATCGGTACGGCCTGGTAGGTCCGGAATATTATGGACCCCGGGTCGCTTTGACGCTCTGTGGCCAGTGCCTTCAAATCAGCGACGGGGTGGCGTATCTGCATGGAGTTGGCGTGGTAAGCATCCCTCTCGAGCCGAGTTGCGCATACGCACTTGAATGATTTTCGAACGTTTGTTTCAGGTCCATGGTGATCTTAAGGGGGTAGGCGCTCCCAGGGTACTAGTTTTTAATGCCCTGGGTAACGACTCGATGGCTGTAGGACAACGTGCTGGTATCAAAAGACCTCATCCCCAAGTTGACCGACTTTGGATGTGCAGAGCTGCGCGAGTATACTTTGCAGTTTTCGATGACTAAGACCAATGCAAGCCTCTCAATCCCTTGGGCGGTACGCACACGACCTGAACCGGGGTGCGAGTCACTAAGAACTCACCTTAGCCACCCGAGCTGTTTAAGAATGCACCACAAAAATCTCCCGAGACTGATGTATATTCACTCGGCATGGTGCGCTCACAATCCGACTTTCACACGCCCAACCAAGTACTGAAATTGATTTCTGTCACAGACGATTCTCGTGCGTGCAATAGCCGCTAGCCTCTCTGATGTGAAGACTGAGTCCCGATGATATTACAGGAGGTTCTCACAGGTTCAATCCCATACCAAGGGATTGGGCAGTTCGAGGTGATCCACATGGTCATGAGTGGCGTTCAGCCCAACCGACCCAGCGTTCTTACTGTTGGGATCAAACACACAGATATGATGTGGGATCTGCTCGAGAGCTGCTGGGCAATGCACCCCGCGAGTCGTCCTAGTGCTGCTGGCGTCCGGGACAAGGTCGGTGCAGTCGACATATACCCAGACCTCAATTGACGCGATAAACTTCAGATCAAGGAGATCATCAAGGAGAGGGATGTGGGGAAATAAGGCGATGAAGAAGGTTATGGGAACAAACGGGTGCACTGGACTGCGCCGGCTGATAAACAAAGGATTGTATCTGTTGTCAAATGACGAGGAAAGGATTTGTGGGGTGGTTAATTATGGGTGACGAGTGAGGATGAGGCTGTTTTCTGCATTCGGAATTTTGTGTTTGGGTGCTATGGATATGTGGGACAAAAAAAACAGGAGGTACGTATATTGTGGCAAGATTCGCGGCGGCAAGTAGGCCACAAAGCCAGGGTCCTTTGGCTCACGTCCAGAGGGGAGCTGGTCGGTGCCAAGCGAGAAATGCACAAGCTGCCGTGATTACATCAAGCCACTGGGCTAGGGTACTGTAAGGACCAATTGGTTACATGCCGGACATTTACATACATAAAAAACATGGTAAATAAACGTGTTTTTAATTACGCCGGCCCAGCAGTTCGTCTTCATTAGATGGCTGGTATCGACTGCACGGTTGTCGGTCCTTCGTAGCTGCTCGGCCACTCAAAAGCTCTTCGTATATGCGCTGCGTAAAATACTCCCGTAACTACATTCCGCTTCCTCCGACACTATGGCGACCCCCGCCTGACATTCAACGTGAGCTACAAACGCTGCGACCTCTTCTCACAGCCACCACCAAAGTCCCAGCCCCTCGTGTTCGCCTACCCGTTTCAAGGTTTCGTAGTCGATGATGAATGAATTGGGGACACAGGATCGGTTCAGGGGTCCTTTAACCGTTTTTGATGAGTTTGGAACCGAGTTCGAAGCATACGTTCGACAAAGATCTCAATTTGACCGATATCTCCAATCGGCGACTGCTCTTGAATACTGGGCTAGCCTTTCTCGCCACCTCGATGCTTGCGTGCTGAGCTATCTTGCCATCGAGTTATATTCGTTTGCCCCGAACTCTATGGCTGAGAAGCGGACGGTCTCCAAGTTTACAAAGCTACAATCTCCGGATCGCGGCAGGCAAAAGCGAGCACTATTATTTTTATGACTCAGATCAAACAACACGAACACCATCAACGAAACATGAGTATATTATAATTACAACCAGCAACAAAGAGAGTTAAGCATATATATTGCTTATAGGGCGCCAAACACAGCTACATGCGCCCCGCTGTGTGTTTCCGTGAGCTATCCGGCAATGTTAAGCAAGCTGGAGAACCAACTCTGAAACTGTCTAGGGAGAGATTATCCGATGCCGAGCCCAACGCTTCGCAAGAAGGCCTGGATACGTGGGAGGCCGAGGCAGGCTTTGATGAGATTATACCAGCACTTCATGGGTCGGATGAATAGTTTAAAAGTACTTGACCGAGGGGGTTGATTTGCGAGAGGGCTTGTTGCGTGACTTAATTAGCGACGACCCAGTTCCTGGGGTAGTTGAGCATGGAGAAGATCAAAACCTGCGGCCCGAAGCGTCGTTGGCTCTTCGGAGACCAATTCAGCACAACTGGATAACTTGCTACTAGATGTACTGTGCAACTTCTAGTGTTTGCTCGATAAAATGTTTATGTCATACACCACTCGACAGTACTCTTACAGGCTTGCATACCATGATGTATACAAACATTCATATATACATAGTAAATAACTCCAAATGAATTATTTACCGTACCCTACACTGGGCTGCATGGACAGAGTCGAACGGACGCTGGAGCTTTTCATATTTTCCACAAGAATGAATGGAATCGCACGACATATCGGGGTTCCTATGTATTCGAGGTCACCGGTCGACCGAATTGATATATACATGCAAGGGAGAGCTGCATCGCGATGGTGAAGAAACAAAGGGGCTGTGATCGATGCAAGAGCTATGATCTAGATACCGCTACATTTGCGAGCGCACGGGACGCAGAGGACTCACATACACTAGGCGTCCAATGGTATCCTGCCTCTATCGCAAGCTCGCGTTGGACCTTGGGATTGGCGGCGAGCGTTGTTCGGTGAGCGGGTCCAAGTGGTGTCGCGCCTCGCTCGGTGTAGGTGGTGCAAAAGGTATTGAAACGTCTAGTGTATGTATAGTACGCTTCGGTAACTTAGCGTAGTGTATGCGAAGCGGAAGAGCTCAACAAGTGTATAATACGCAAGTGAGAGGTGAAAGTCGCTGAGTAGAGAGGCGACGCATACATTCAGTTATATAGTAAGAAACGGAGAATACAACGCGTGAATAACGGGTGTATCTATCTAATGTATCTACGAATGGAGTTAACATACGAGACTCGGGGTACATGCGGAGAGTAAGGAACAACGTCGATATAACATCGAACAATATACGGGTCAGTTCAACAAAAGGAAAGCATGCGTATCGAGGGTCGATATTGCTGGGGTGTAGGATGCATGCTGGTAGCCGGGGCGCGACCAAGGATCGTTCGTCAGCTCAGTCGAGCCTGAGTTAGGTCTATAGTCGAGCCTGGAGCGACCCACCGGCCAGCGCTCATCCGCTGGCCTCGTCGAGCGGGTTGAGACCTAAATCAGTACGCCTTAAGAGAGCAATCCACTGGCGTCCGATGATACTTCTCAGAAAGCGCCCACCATCGACGCGGTTGGATGGCTATCGTGTTGATAGAGCTCAGCGGGCGGCATTTTGTGTGAAGTAAAGTTGTACCGCTGGTTACGTCACGCCACGATCCGGCGGATGGAATCCTACGACGCCCAGCTTGTAGGACCGGTGGGTCTGAGGATCCTGCATCGTGGAGAGCATTCTTGAGTAAGGAGCAGCATAGAAGCTATGGCCCTGTACGATTGTAAATTGCTGCAGAGGATGGATGCGCAGCGTTTATGGCTCAACAATGAGAAACGAACGAGTCAAAGATGCACACAATGGATATGGACACAGGGTACTCAGGAAAAACTTGAGGTGTAACCTCGGGCAATGAAACAGTGGGTGTCGTAATGGCGTTCTTACACACGATCACACGTTTTTACGGCGTACTATTACACAGCGGTTTTGACGCTGGACAACAGCGTAATTGCTCGAATGAAAGTACTTGTACAGGGTTATATTGTTTTGTCATGCCATAGCATTTAAAGGATTATATATATTGCACCTTTCGAGCCTTTGAGTAGTCCCCCAGTGCACGCGTATGTAGTACAACACAAACAGATAATATTTTGTATCGCAAATACAAAATTCGATGGCCACAAGTTACACTTGTAAGATCATGGTAACAAAGGCACACATCAAAGCAAGCCGAGTCGCTGCCAGTAGGACAAGGAAAGATAAGTAAAGTGGTTGTAGAAGGTATTGAACACGAGACGAGGTGGGGTTGGAGACTGTGGGTATATAGAGAAGTCCGGCGCAAGGTGGCAAGCCATCACGAGACAACCGAGAGGCATTACCAGCGAAACTGGGACGCCGTCCGAGTAAGCTGGTACCGTGGAATACAATCTGTGTGACGCGGAGCTATCAGGCAGGAAAGGTAAAAATACATCAACGAAAACTAGCCGACCACGATGCAGGTGCTCGAGGCGGGGGGGAAGTGTGAAGATGGCACGTACACGGCCGCACGAAATCCTGCGCACATATGAAAACGATCGGGATCAGCAAGGAGGTGTAGATTTTAGAGCAAGGTACTTACGAGGCAGCCCGAAATCTTTTCGGTCACCAGTAAAGCCAGTAAAGAGGATGGTATCGAACCGGCTGTGTCGAGAGAGACGGCCAGCCGCATCTCGCGCTCGAGGGATAAGGCGGATCACATCATGGTGGCAAGGCTGGTCGGGGTCTAAAACGAGCGGCAAGTGGATGAGACCGACCTTGTGCCAGACGTCGTACCGGTCAGAGGGGAGGAAAGAGAGAGACTCGCCACGGAGGCGAGCCTTGGGAAGAAGAAAGCGGCGAAGCGCCCGGAAGAAGTCGGAGGCTCCATATAACATAATCAGGTCTCGACCGGGGACTTGCGGAGCGGTTGGGTGCCGAGCGATTGCAAACTTGGGTCGGGGATAGCACGCGGTATCCGATTGTTGAACTGACCCGTATATTGTTCGATGTTATATCGACGTTGTTCCTTACTCTCCGCATGTACCCCGAGTTTCGTATGTTAACTCCATTCGTAGATACATTAGATAGATACACCCGTTATTCACGCGTTGTATTCTCCGTTTCTTACTATATAACTGAATGTATGCGTCGCCTCTCTACTCAGCGACTTTCACCTCTCACTTGCGTATTATACATTTCGTTGAGCTCTTCCGCTTCGCATACACTACGCTAAGTTACCGAAGCGTACTATACATACACTAGACGCTTCAATACCGATACCGGCTCATCCGACTCTAAGATGACCATGTCCTCGTCCTCGTACTCGTCACTGCTTGCATCATCTCCGCCACCACACGTCTTGTCTTCGTTGTCGTCGTACATGGGCTCTTGTATCTTGAATGCTGGGCGCTCGCCATAAGCCTCTTCGATTAGCGATCGTTGGACTAGGAGGGCTTCGAGCCGCCGAACGTACTTGACGATTTGAGGGATCGGGTTCTTGCGGTTCGAGAAACGCCATGGAATTTTGACGTATAGAATATGTAAGTGCTCGGGCGTCTCCATACTGTAGCCGTCAGGTGTTCCAAACTCACGAGTCGACTCCGCGTAGTAGGAAAGCATATGTATTTTCGGTATGTGATCAAACGCGCTTTGACTTGATACGATACCCAACTGAACCAGTACCTGTTTAGACTCGTGGAATCGTGCGAGAGATTCGTTTAGCTCCACCAGGTCAACTTCGGTTAGTTGACTGCTATGGACCAAATACGAAAAGTCACTAAGTGCACGAACCATTCGAACCAGATCAGACGGTGCTTGAGCGTCAACAACTATCGGCAGAAACTGCTGCATCATCTGCCTCGCCTCCTGTCCTGTCCACCGTTTGGTGAGTGTAACACCCCGCTTAAAATGCCGTAAGTCGTGTGCAAGCGGCATGGCCCTGAACCGTCTGTTAAACTCCCTAGTACCTAGAAAGTCTTCAATCCAGTCACGGGCGTGGCTGTATAGCCCCAAGTATAACTGATGAAGGAGATCGGGCGTAAAGCTCAATCCGATGTCGAAGTGAGGGATACCGTCCCAGAACGGCGGCCATGGCTTCAAACGGTGGGTGCGCAACACCAAGGATTGCATCGTTCTCTGGTAAGTCCGCAGCGATTCACTTATCTTCTCTTGATCTCGCACGGGCGCCAGTGGCCTCCCCTGACCTCGTCCCCAGTGTTTTTGATTGCACTTGGGACACCCGTTCCTCACGGTGCAAGCGAGATCATTCTGCTCGGGCCAGTCAGCAACACAGGCAGCGATTATGGGATATATGTGGCGAAGGTATCCATCGGCACACCAAGCAAGGAGGCCTTCGTCGGACGCAGCCTTTAGGGGTTCGAAGATTTTCGCGAGCGACTTGTGTAGTAACTCCCCCCGATATTGAACGCGTGTGGCCTTATTCGAAACGTGCTTGAAGGACTCGACTGGTAAGTAACCAATCACAACCATAGCGTGCTTTGATGGTTTAGACTGTATGGATTTATTGATGTTCCCAATCGTTAGATATACGGGGTGGGCTTTAGCGCTATGTGGGTCGCTGGCATAGGTAGTTTCGTCCGAAGAAATGATAAGCAGCACAACGGTGCCGCTTTTGTTGTGTATGAGATACTGGTTAAACGTGAGTTTTCAATTATTCAACAATCACTCAGTCTTACCTGCATTCGCCACCACCAGTTTCCACGTCACATTTTGTCGTACACCTGGTTCTCGCATTGCGACGACGTCCAGTGACGCCCAGGTACGTAACGCATATTTGCCCGAAACCGCCGCGCACCAATCAGCTCACGAATTACATCCAAGATGCTCCGTAAGTAGACAGTGTATGATTGCTCATACGGTCCCTCGCCCACGACGACTTCCTCCGTCTTCCACTTTGGTCCTCGCGGAAGCCAATCCACATCTCCTACCAGTGCGGCATTGTCCTTCCACACCCCCTTCCCCTTATACTACCTCAAAGGTGAGCGCTAATCGATATATCAATGCTATATGTACTCACAATTGCGCTTTTAAGATGCCTAGTCCTTTCACCCCCAGTTAAACCCGTCGTCATCAAGGTTTCGGCCGTATTGAACGCCTCCAGCTGACCGAGCAACCCACATGATTTCAGGTAGCCTGGCAAATCCAACTCCTTTTTCTTGCGTCTCCCAACGGGCACCCCGGCTGTGCTCACTGGAAACGGCTCTACCCAGAGGTTACTTCGGACGTGACGCATCTTCGTGCGTGCACCGCTATACGAACCGGCAGAGCTATACGGGAACGCCTCGACCCAGCGTCTGCTATGTGTGCGTTGCATATCTGGATGATCACGGGGCGGGGGAAGACGAGATGGGCCAGCAATGGGTGGGGGATCTGGGGCAAATCGTACCCGTTTCGCTGGTGGCTCGTCTGTAACCCGCTCACAAGGTACGTCCTCAATTCGTGTTCGTTTCTGCTTTCGTTTCCTTGTGGGTTTCCCTTTTCGCTGAAGTCGATATTGGTGCATCAAGCAACAGTGTGGACGAAACAGGATATGCAAATCACGTCCAAGCTCAGTCTTTAGGTGTTTGTGGCAATGAGGACAGGTGAGTTGCCAATTATGAATATGGAGTGGGTTGGTGAACTTTTCGTCATGTAGTTTGGGAAGGACCATTGCGGTGTGGTGCACAGCATGCGCATACATGCTTCTGCCTCAAGCCATCAGAGTGCAGAGGCA
This sequence comes from Ceratorhiza oryzae-sativae, assembly GCA_030998015.1. Lineage (NCBI taxonomy): Eukaryota > Fungi > Basidiomycota > Agaricomycetes > Cantharellales > Ceratobasidiaceae > Ceratorhiza > Ceratorhiza oryzae-sativae. Next base: position 58,011 of record JARWMV010000066.1, on the reverse strand, counting down.
AGACTTTGGTAGGTGCAGTTCAGTTGGGAGGACGCAGATGAGTGTTCAGACGATACAGGCACATGCTTCTACATCATATTACACCATTTATAAAACATTTTACTTAGGAATTGTGTACTCATCTGAGTCTACCTGTCATGTTCAACATATCTGGCTAGCAAGGGGGCTGCATTGTACCCATCTGGTCAGATGTGTGAATGGCATGCTCTGGCACCCAAATCAACCAGTTGAGCCTGCTGTTCCATGTTTTGCATTTGGTCATATTATAAATATCAATTCAGTTGGCTGTGATTTTCTCAATCTTGGTTGCGCACCCACTTCAAGTTTGCCTGACACTACTGGCACCTATCCTATATCCAGACCAAGCCCAAACAACCCAGCTCTGGCAAGCACCATGTTCTGAGGATACACAAAACAATTGTCATTGCATTGGCCATACACACCAGGCAAGCCAAACTGTTATTCCCAAGTGCTCCTGATTCCATCTTGTATTTAACAGCACAAAAGTCAGTGGACCTTTCTCATCTGTGCTACCCCTGTTGAGCCAACTAGGGATTGTTACACACATCCACTTGTACTTGAGTCTGGCATCTACAGATTTGTAAGTAATTCTTCTATTGCATGGCAGTTGCTAACACAAATTTGTTCAGGCTCTCAGACAAACTCAACACTCATGTCCAATCTGGCTGTCCAATGATCCACTTGTGTGAGTAAGCCTTCAAGCAACAAATGCCAGTTGGGTAAGTACTTTTATTCACAGATAACTCATCTATACTCATATGGTCCAAGATGCCTACCTATCAGAGACCCAGCAATCAAGCTGCCCAACAACACCATCCCAGCCCCAGTCCCAAGGGAAACCAAAGTCAAACACCAGGAAACCAGGCAAACATCCTGGACAGATTTCCAACCCACTAGGAAGCAGAGCTACAAAAGCTCACCAGGTAAGTGACACAATTCTTTAATTTTTGTAACTATAAAATGCTGATATTCCCTCAAACAGAACCATTTACTTTGCCTGAATACAACAACAGCAATTTGCAAATGGCAAGCCAAGGTCCAGCCAGCAAGAAAGCCAAAGACATCCACTGTGCAACAGTGTTCCTTGGTGCTGACACCTCAAGGCTTGCACCAAAAGTCCTTGAAAAAATTATTGCCAAAATCTCAAGAAACACTAAATATCATTCAGGTTCCTTGGTGGATGAAGGGGGCAGTGCTCCAGTAGGTGTAGTGTAATCAATAATTTTATATACCTAACATTGAATACAGCCTGTCCTGCAATTAACCAAACATCTGGTCTTGGGCAGTGGACACCAGCCCCACACCTCAGCAATTGAAAGTAAGTAAATTGACTTGTTTGGTATATAGATCACTCACTGCAGAGCTAGCTGGCATGAAACTAGGCAAGGCATGGCAGACAGTACTGGCTGATGACAATACAGCCACTGAGTCTGAGTCTGAGTCTGAGTCTGAGTCTGAGCTTGTCAAGCTGGGGCCAGGTGACTCCATATTGCAGCAACCACTGTTTGGTGCTCATGTGCCTTGCCTCCCTACTCCTCCATCAAACTCCTGACCAACCAACCCCACCTACCCTGCAATCAAACAACCCCCCTCCTTCAAACATCCTAATCATGCATCTGGCAGTGTTGCCCTCAACATCAAACCTGCAAAGTTGGACTCTGATCCTGAACCCAACCCTGAAGCCTCATGTGCCAGCAAGCAGCCCCATCTTGAACCAACACCATCTCAAGGTCCCTCCACACCTCACCTTGTTGCCTATTGCATAGCTTGGGTGGTTTGAAGCATACATGGCCACTGCCAGCTGCACTGGACACTTGTCAACCCCCACATTTACACCATGCTCCCCCCAAGTCTGCCACACCCCAGGCTGATTCTGGCTTGGTTGATTCTTGTGCCCTGTCTGTCTGCTGCTGCCCTCATTGTTATCATCCCTCAACCTGGATCCCCCATTGACTTCAGACATTCCTGCTGTGCTTACTTGGGCAGCTCATCTTGCAACCCAAGTAACACAAAGGGTCAGTGGGTTGAGCCAAGCTCTCAAGGCCAACCAGCTGGCTTACAACCTTTTGGCCCAAGTCTTGACTGGTGTCTGTGGTTGGCTGCCCACCTCCACTCCCCAGGTTTGTCCAGCACATGTCATTTGGGATGATATCAATGCCATGCAAATTTCATCAATGACAACACTGAGGTACTTGAAGCAGAGGCAGGTCTTGTTCTAGGTGAGCATATTGTGAGTACAATTATTTGTTCAAATGCTTCATGTGCTAAAGCTTACACAATGCAGGAAGCCCATGCTTGCCAATTTTACAGGCACATGGCAAGAAATTGCCTTGCTGGCTATCCCCAAGTTTGTTGTTATGGCATGCTGTCAGGGTCTCTACAAGATGTTTGGTGTATTTGACAATCTGGTAGTCAAAATCTGGGGCAAACTCTGGCCTTGCAAAGTGCCAAATCAGCCATTTGAGAAGACTCCTCATGCCCTATGATCAATTGTAAGTAATGTACTATCTTCTTCTCATTAAAATTACTGAAAATTCCCAGATTATTCACCATGCCTCAACCTTTCACAGGAGCATGAGGGAACAGGTGCAGCCAAGAATAAACTATCTGTATTTGCTCATCAATCCACCATGCACACCTGACAATATCCAATTCAACAAGCAACTAGTAAAGAAACTCCTACAACCTGGTGCTTTGCACTTCCAAGTAAGTTTTCTCAAGCTAACATTTGATTCATCTCTAACACACTACATATAACCTCAAACCTGTAGTCAATGAGTTTGAGCATGTCACCATTGAGGAGTGCATTGTGGCATTGTATTTCTGGGGGCTGGACTCAGTCAGGGTTACCTATAACAATCGCATGCAGCCATTGCTCCTTCCTGCTGTTGCTGGAACCTTAATGACAATGCACCACCATGTTAGCAAATAGGCAACTGGCTGATTTGTGCTGATGGTTCTACATGCCAACATGCAGGCCAAGGTCTATCAGTCATACTTAGAAGTGCTACAAAAATTTAACAAAACAGTGCATGAACAACTTCTCAACTTACAAAATGAATGGCTCAAGTATGGCATGTGAGTTGTATTGTAGTACACCTATGTACAGAAGTAACTAACTGTTGAGCCAGTGCATATTTGGGTGCATCAGTCAACCTTGATGAAGAATGAACCACCTGCTGCCAACAATACCCACTCAGGCACAAGTAAGTATTTGTTGAACAATCAGACAATTTTCTCTCAGTGCCCATGTGTGTTATATATTGTTGATCCAGTTTTCCACACATACAAACCCCCCTCCATTGTGTACATCTTGCTCATCCCCCCTTGATCTGCCTTGTACATCTTGCATCCCTCCTCACCCTTTTATCTTGTGTCCTGTCCTGTTATCTTGATGTGCATTTGTACCTGCCACTCTCCTAACTTGTTGCTCAGCATCCTGGTGAGTGTTTCCTTGCTCCACATGATGAGTCTGAGGCTGACAGTCTACTTTTGTGTGATCACAGCACTGTCATTTGTTTGTTGTTTTCTCTCTTGGCTATTGGCCTATATTGTACTTTAGTAATCCCAAATGAATGTATATCCCTCACTCCTTATAATTTGGGGTACTGCATGGGTAGTACAGCAATATTTCTGTGTCTATTTACATCCAATCTTGGCATTCTGATGAATCAGGTGAGGGTTTGATTAATTGACTGGTAAATCAACAATTAGCTATTTTCAGCAGTGTAAGGGCACTTGGTAATTTACTTCTATACTTACCTGCTGTATTTACATAGAATTATTACCTCACCTACTGACCCAGTGTAATGGCCTCCTATAATGATTCTTGGCTAATGATACTAAATTATGAGACTGTGTGCTATCACTAGGATAAGATATATGGTAAAAACCCACCATAACCATGACTTGTCATCACATTGGGTCATAACCTGGCATAATGAAACAGTTCTATTATCTGGTGTGATTACATGTAAATTTCATGGGGTAATTACATGGGGTAATTACATGGGGTAATTAGGGTGTAATTAGGTGTAATGAAAAGGGGGGGTGTATTAATAGGATAATGAGATAATTAGGGGTGATTACCCACTATTACCCCCACAAGTTTTTCCTGAGTAGGCAGATTGATGGAGGGGCAGGTTGAACAGGACAAGGGAGTGGGTTGACAGGAACCCCAAACCAGGTGGCACTGGTGAACTCAGGTGGTTTGAAGGCATGGAGTTCATCAGCAAAAAGGTTCCAAGATATAAGGTGATATGTGTTATGGATCACTAACATTTTCTATTATTTTAGTCTGCTCTGCCAACCTCAAGCGATGCCTCTGTAATTAAATTGTGAAATACTTGAATTTGTATGCACTCTGAATTGTACTATTTTGTGTTACATTAAATAGTACAAAATTCCCGCTCTCCAACGCATATTTTATTAAGTTTTTACGATAAGATCTCAGAGAGATACAGAGGTTGCGATATTTCCTCTTATCAGGAGATATTGATTACAACATCGCACCGCTCATATCTCGGCAACCGCTTAGGCTATCAAAGCGATCTTATGCTCTATCGATAGCTAATCTTCGGCGGTATCTGCTGCCCGAAGATCGTCGCGATCCACTGGATCCTCGCGCCGGAATGGCCCAAAGATCATTAGAATCTTACTGGACCATCAATCAAGATCTAATGACTCCAGTGAGTCAGGAGAGCTTCCCAAATTGATCCAGAAGCTTCTCTGACTCACTCTATGACTCACTGAGATGTAGCCTCCGTTCATTACATGTATATACTATGATAATATGATCTACAAGCCAATAGCAGGTCTCAGATGCATCAATGCCTTCGATCCACACCCTGTCTTTACTCTTTTATCCTATACTGGGCTAGGGTGTACCCCAAGTATAGCAGTACCCTCTTTTGATGATCGCACTGGCATGCATGTATCTATTTGGCTCTGGAATGCCCTCCTCAGGGTATAAAAGGACCTCCTCTGAGGCCCTTCCAGACCACCCTTCCTCTCTACTCAACCCAGACCGGTTATTGGTTTCTTTTCTCTGTCTATCTCTCTTGTCTGTGTGTGATTTCTTATATAACTAGTACTGAGGAATAAAGTACCATATTAGTTATATACTGTCTGAGTCATTGTATCTTATATACAGAGATATATAAGGATACAATATTGCCTGATTGAGCGTGACATTAAGTACCAGCTATTAGAGGAAATCTAAGTACCTGTAGCTGAGGAAGTACACGCATTAGGCAGCCCACCATCTATCCTATAAGCTATCGCTTAAGCCTAGTATTAAGATTAGTATCAGTTAGTCCAAGCGACTAGGGCTGAACTACATTTAAGATATCTAAGGGAACCTGACCATAGTAGTCTTGCTCTTTATACCTATAAATTAGTCAGTTTACACTGTGAAAGATTAAGACTACCTTGAGTGTTACTTGATCGCATTGCAACTACTTTGAGCCTTCTTACTCTAGTCTAAGAAGTATTGAGTACGATTAGTGTATACTAACATATCTACATTTGCTTAAGCTCTAGATATTCAAGTGTACCCTGACCCGTAACATTGGTGAAGCGACCCAGGTCCTTACATCAAGTAACTATCAACTAACATTGCCATTTTTGGTCAATCTATTGCCCAAAACGGAATTTCTCAATTTTGACCACTCTGTGTATAGAAATACTTTTCTTACCACAGAATACAACAACATATCTTGGGCTCTTGAGATAGATCCTGTCTGGATTCAAGCCCCAAACCCTACAATTACTGTTTTAGGTTATAGTAGTACTGGTGGTCCACCCCCACATATTACTCTGACATTTACCTTTAGGAATTATAGGCCATATATTCCAATAAATTCAGTATCAAGTGCTCTAAGTGCTGGACTTGAATTTGAAGTCTATATTCAACATCTTCCTGATCAACCACAACCAATAAAAGTTCAACACACATTTATTAGGTCTTTCTGGTCACCCCATACCAGCTACTGGGATACAGTTTATCAAGCCATTTATCAATTTGTGACAGAAACTTATTTTGAAAATTATTCCTAAGTACAAATTCATCTTGAATTGGAGAAGAACTGTAATGGCCAGTACTTCAAATATGTCTGTGCATGTCCCTGGAAGTTTTTGGGACAGTACACATCACCCATTACCACCTGAAGATCCTTATGTATCAGATTCCATGGTAGGAAGTGATGCAGGAGGTAGGCATGTACAATCAGACTATAGTTATCATCACCAAGATACTGTAGATTATGAACAATATTTGCCCATCCCTCCTAATGGATCTAGTTCATATATTGCTCTTACTCCTAGAGAGCAAAGGCATCTGACTTACCAACCTGCTGCTACTAGGATGACAAACCTAACAAGGATGCATCCAGAGATAGCAGAGAGGAGAAGGTTAGTTAGAGCAGTAGGTAGGAAGATATATGAACGCCCTCATCCCCATGTAATGCACATTAAATATCCATCCATTGGGTGTAGAGAATTCTTCAAGGATCTCTTACAAGAATTGGATTATTTATGTACATTTAGGCCAGAATGGTCTTGGTCTGCATCTGGAGAACCTGTCATGTTCATTGACTTGAACAGGCATAGGAGTTTTAGGACTAAGCTCTCTGCTTTCAAGTCCCAACTACTCCCTGTTAGGAGCAGGCATCCTATACCTCACCCAGATGTTCCTGCATTCCCTGAAACTAGGAAGCATTTTGCTTTCAGTAAGAAACAGCATGAAGTTGCTTGTGTATTATTCAGGGATGAAGTTGAGCGCTTTTTGGCTTACCTCTTTATTGAACACCAAGCTATGCAAGACCTTGGTAAAGGGAAGCAAAGGGAGCTCAATGAAATAATGTGGGAAAATTCTGAAAGCAGATCCAAGACTCCAGAATATGCTCCAGCCCCTCATCCTAAGCACACTATTGACTCAATTAGATCTCCTACTGGTCGTCTAGAATTCAAACCTCTAGAAGTTCAGGAGGATCCAGATGAGCCAGTGAGTGGTGGAGAGGAGCTAGTTCAAATAGAAGAGCAGGAAGTGGAAGATATCACAAGGATAGCAGATGATTCTGCTGAGGATACTACCATGACTGCAATTCAACCTTCTGGATTTGCATCTACTTCAGCTATGGCTCAGGAAGGAGCTTCCTTGGCCCTGTAACTAGTTCTCCAGCTAGACCAGAAGCTTTAGGTGCAATTACTCCTATAAGGACTCCAAGTGAGAAGAGACTACAAGCTCTATTTACTCCAGAATTTTCTCAAATAGAAGCTACTCGCATTCTGGGAGTTAGAGGTCCTTCTACTTACTTGGAAAGTTATCTAGGAACTTCATTTACTCCTGTAGAGAAAGACTATCCTAGACGCATAGGAGTAGGTCCTAGGCAATCAGGAAGAGTGCTAGAACCTCTATTACCTCCTGCTCAAGTGACTGAAGCTGGTCCTTCAGCTTTACCCACTATTGGAGAAGTAAATGAGGATGATACTGATCAGGACCAGGACTCTCCCTTGGTAAATAAACCTGCTAGACCGTCAATCTTTGACAATGCTATTAGAAGGAACCTTTAGGGGTCGACTTAGCAAAGGTCATGCAGTCACTATTGAGGAAGAGTTTCCTCCTCAGGAACAGTATACTGGAAGACCAGCATCTCCTTACCCACCTAGGGAGCCAATAACCCCTTCTAGGCCAGTAAGGGATGACTCTGGGACTGTTCCTCAAGGAGCTGTTCCCCTTATTGTTACTACTAGTGAAGAAGACTCTTCTGAGGAAGAAGCTAGGAGACCTAGGCATAGGAGTTCTAATAGAACTTCAGATGCTGAAGCAGGTAGGCCTACAGAAGATCATAGGGCTGAAGGTTTTAGAGAGCCTACTGGACCTTCTGTAACTATGACTGGAGATCCTTCAAAGATGCCAGTTTATAGTCCTGAAGGGAATACCTTATTAGGTTTCCAGCCATTAGTACCTCAGTCACAATTACCTGCTGATGCTAGCATACATATGCCACAAGTCTCTAGACCTACTGAAGCTGAAACATTTAGAACTCAGAGGTTTGATCCTTATCAACCCTTTGTGATAAATCTAGGACCAGGTTCTCTGGTCTGGCTTCTACTCCACCTAGGAGGCCACCAGGACCTCCTCCCACTGGACCTCCTGCCTCTAGTGGTAGGAATTTCTCAGGAGGAAGTGCAGGTCCACCTAATCCTCCAGGAGGAGGACAGGGGCCACCTAACCCTCCAGTAGGTCAAAGTTACCCTCAGCAAGGAGGAGGACATATTCCTCATGTTCCTCCCATTCCACCTATTCCACCCAATACTCCTAGGCCACAAGGACTACCAGGACCACCAGGACCACCTGGACCTCCAGGGCCCCCTGGAAATCCTCCTAATGGTCCTTATCCTTGGATTCAAGGCCCTCCAGGATGTCCAGGAGACCAAGGTCCCCCTGGAAGGGATGGCAGGGATGGAAGAGATGGTCCACCAGGTCCACCAGGTCCACCAGGTCCACCAGGCCCAGAAGGCCCTAGAGGAGCTGGAGGAAATGGTAACAATAACAACCAAAATAATCGACCTCATCTAGACATGAAACTCAAGCCTGAAGTGATACCAGAGTATGATGGTGATCCAGATGAATTATATGAATGGATAGACCAAATTAGTCGATATATAGCCATGGGTTTAAATGAGAACAACAGACTCACCCTGACTATCCCATTCAGGTTCACTGGAGATGCTAAACAATGGTGGTATCAGTTCAATGAGGAACAAAGGCTTAGAATGTCTACAGATTGGAATCAGATGAGAGCTTGCTTAATTAGTTTCTTTCGGACTCCTACTTGGATTACCAAGGCTAGGAACAAAGCTTTGGCAGCCAGGTTCAAGGATTCAGGCAACAATAAAGAAACCAGTTCAGTATGCACTTCGCAAAAAGAAACTGCTTGACATGGTTGAAGATTGGGATGACCTCACTATCATTGCTGAAGTGGCTAGGTCAGCTCCTACACAATGGAGAACTATAGTCAACCATGAGGATATTGCAGACTGGTCCACCTATGTGACTAGAATTAAGGAACAAGAAGATTTATTGCAAGATTGGCCTTGCATATGAACAACCAAGCTACCTATGACACAGTCAAGGAAGTGATCAAAGCTTTGAAGGCTGAAAAGCATCAGAAAAAGCATGGTCACAAAGCTAGTGCTCATGCAGTAAATTCTTCTAACTCTAAGTTCAAGTCAAAGCAGCCTGATAAATTCAAAGGCTATAAGAGGCCCTTCCCTCCAGACAATTCTAATGTTTCCAAACATAAGAAAGGGACTCCTAAAGCTAGAGGAATGAGAGGCTGTATTCATTGTGGAAGTCTTATGCACTATGACAAGGAGTGCAAGCATAATAAATCTAATGCTAACAATGTCCAAGTTTATTTTGCTGAAACTACTGAAGCTGAACAAACTGCTTATGCTGAATATGAAGCTGCCTGCAATGATTCTGATCCTGAATCATCTGAAACTGAGCCATCTGAAGACCAAGAGGAAGAATCTGATTCTTCTAGCTCTTCTTCTGACTCGGATTTTTAATTAATTCCCAGCCTTCTGAATCTAATGAGACAGAGGACTTGGGAGTAAATGCAGATGACCAGGATATACAGGCAGTACACAATTATAATGCATTAGCAAATCAAACAATGGCTACCAAATCATTTTCTATTCAATTATCTACAGGAATGAGCCTCTTGACCTTAAATCAATCCCTGAGGATAAAACTATTACTCTTAAAAAGGTGATGGAACGTCCTTCAGGAACTCATTTCTTGGGAACTAGACCTACAGTAGCTATGGCTAGGGTAGGGAATGAAGAAGGCTTAACAGAAATTACTGTTGACTCAGGCTCTGATATTACCCTGATTAGCTATAATTTTCTGACTAGCTTGAAACAACCTCCTAAAGAGAAATCTGGCCAAAAGATAAATCTTATTCAAGTGACTGGTAAAACTAGTATTACAGGATATGTAGTATTAGACTTAACCTTCCCTACTAAGGATGGACCTGTAAAGATGCAGGTAGAAGCCTATGTAGTGAAAGGAATGAAAGTACCTTTCATTCTGGGTAATGACTTTTCTAACCAATATAGAATCTCTTTAGATCGTCTTTCCTCTCCTAGCAGAATACTCTTTGGCAACTCTGGTAGGTCTGCTGAAGTAATTGAATTAGAAACTGAACCAAGATTGGATGAAGCTGGAAATGTATTTCAAGTTTACACTAGACCAGACTTCAAGACAAACCCAGAGAGAAGAGCCTTTCACAGGAAAAAATCTTCTAAGAAGAAAGCCTTAAAGAAAGGGCCTGAAGGTGCTACCCCTGTTAAATTAGCTAGGGATGTATTTTTAAAGGCTGAATTCATTACACAAGTGCCTATTCTAGTTGAATTCCAGGAAGGACAGCAAGAAGGTTTTATTGAAGGTAGTCTAGAAAGTAATAATGGAACTCATGGAATGTCCTACTGAACTACAGACCAACTTTTCTCAGAGGCCAGTGCATTTACCCAAAGGACTTGTCATAGGATATATGCAGGACCCCAAGATTGCATTGGACAAAGAAAAGACTTGCCTGAAAAACTTAGGAAGGCAGGAGAAGCCAAGGCACATCTAACAAATACTCTTATGAAGGAAGTCAAAATACCTTCTCCTACTGCTGAAGAGATTGAACTCTCAAAGCAGCCAGAGGGAGGCCCTAAAACTGCTGAACTGCCTGACCCAGAGCCAGTCCCTAGGGAAAGACTCTTGGCAGAAGTACATTGGGGAGACAATTTGACTCCAGATCAGAAGAAAAGCTTGCAAAAGGTGGTGAAGAAGAACTTTGAAGCTTTTGGATTAGATGGCAGACTTGGTAATTACCCAGCCAGGGTAGAGATTAATCTCAGACCAGGTACAAAGGAAATTGCTTTAACTCCTTACAGGCCAAGTGAAGAAGCTAAGGCTGCTATAGACAAGCAAATAGATGATTGGTTGCGCTTAGGTGTAATTGAGGAATCTAAGAGCCCTTGGGGCTTCCCAGTGCTTGTAGTATGGCGGAATAATAAGCCTCGCTTGTGCATTGATTACAGGAAGCTTAATGCAGTAGCTATACCAGATGAATACCCTCTACCTAGGCAACAAGACATCCTTCATTCACTTGAAGGAGCCCAATATCTCAGTACTCTAGATGCTCTAGCAGGCTTTACTCAACTCCAGATAAAGGATGAGGATAGGCCTAAGACAGCATTTAGATGTCACAGAGGACACTTTCAATTCAGAAGAATGCCTTTTGGATGGAGAAATGGACCTCCAGTATTCCAAAGGGTTATGACTGATGTTTTGGCCCCATTCTTATGGATATTTGCTCTAGTATATATAGATGACATTGTGATATACAGCAAGTCATTTGAAGACCACTGTGAGCATTTAGACAAAGTATTAAAGGCCATTGCAGACTCTGGATTGACTCTTTCTCCTGGTAAATGCCACCTTGGATATCAATCTCTGCTCCTTTTAGGACAAAAGGTGTCCAGACTTGGCATGTCTACCCATAAGGAGAAAGTGGAAGGCATTCTACAATTAGAGGAACCTAAGGATATACCTACATTACAAACATTCTTAGGAATGATGACCTACTTTTCAAGTTATATTCCATATTATACTTGGATAGTAGCTCCATTATTTAATCTCTTAAAGAAGAGTGTCAAGTGGAAATGGGATAAATTGTCTCACGCAGGGAGGTAACTTGTGGCTAAGATACAAATCGTACTTAGCTCAACTACGAAGGTAGAGAACTGTATATACTGTACCTAAGATACAAATCGTACTATAGAGTACAGTGTGAATAGAATACATGAGAAAAGAAAGAAAATACGATACCTTAGCTCAACTACGAAGGTAGAGAACTAAGGAAGAAGAAGGGGGATTCCCGCGAACTCGCGCATGATATCAGAGAGGGGGGATACGAAACAGAAACAAATATGCGCATACATACACGCATATGATTGTAAATTCAACACGCCCACTCAATCCTATGCGTGAATGTACGGATAAAGAAAAGAATAGAATTTCACACCATTCCCATCGCAGACACAAAGCGAGTAAACTTGAGGCGTCCTAGGGGCTTAGTAAGCGCATCCGCGAGCTGTTTCTCTGTAGGTATATATTGCAGGTCGAGTTCTTTCAGAGCGATCACTTCGCGAATAAAATGATACTTGACGCGTATATGCTTCGTTGTCTGATGATTGACGGGATTCTTAGCTAGGGCCATAGCAGACTGGTTGTCCGAGAATAAGGGAGTAGCGCCCTCAGAGAGAAAACCAAGTTCGGATAAAAATTGGCGAATCCATAAAAGTTCGCGTCCGGCACTAGCATCGGCGACATATTCGGCTTCGGTACTTGATAGGGAAATAGTCGGCTGTTTCCGAGATGAGTAAGCAATTACGCCACGGCATGTAAGAACACCCAGCTGGTAGTCGAACGGCTTGTATGCTTATCACTGGCATAATCAGCGTTGACATATCCAAGTAGATTTAAATCGCAAAAGCAATTATAGACAATGCCTAAGTCCATAGTACCTTTGAGATAGCGGAGAACTCATTTGCCGGAGTTCCAGTGTTCTTCACCAGGATTCATCGCATGTTGCGTGAGTATACCAGTAGCATATGCGATGTCGGGTCAGGTAGAAATCATAGCATACATAAGAGACCCGATGAGCTGCTGGTAGCAGTTCCGATCGATTGATGGCGCTTCGAGCTTTGGTAGATTGGGAGATTCGGCCATCGGAGTTTCGCATGATTTACAGTCGGACATATTGAAGCGAGCAAGAATATCGTTGATATAACGGCGCTGAGAGATCTTGAGAGTTCCAGCGCTGCGATCGCGCTCAATTTCGTTGATGCCTACGAACATTTTGGCCTCGCCTAGATCAACGATTTCAAGTGATTCAGCGATTTTAGCCTTAACCTTATTGAGGATTTCTGTAGACGATCCAGCGAGTAGCATATCGTCCACATGGCTAAGTATAATCGCTACTTCGTCACCATCGTGTAGCCAGAATACAGAGTGATCCGTATCGCATCGTTTAAATCCTATATCTTCAAGGATTTTCTTGAGACGCATATAGAAGGCTCGCGCCGCCTGTTTGAGACCGTAAATCGCCTTGTTGAGCTTCCAGACAGATTCTAGGCCTTCGACAAAGCCTGGAGGTTGCTCCATATAAATCTCCTCGTCGAGATCCCCATGTAAAAAGGCTGTTTTAACGTCGATTTGGTGAAGCTCGAGGTCTAGAGCGGCTACGATGCTTAAGAGTGTCCGTAAGGAGTCAGCAGCAGCGACGGGTGACGAAATTTCGACAAAATCGACTCCAGGGCGCTGAGAAAAGCCCTTCGCGACTAATCGAGCCTTGTAGCGAACGATCTCGCCATCAGCTCCACGCTTGTAGTCGAAAACCCATCGGCATTTAACGACATTTTTGTCGATAGGACGGCTCACGAGCGTCCATACTTCGTGCTGCTCGATCGATTTCAGCTCTTCTGTCATCGCTTCAAGCCATAGATTCGCGTCTGGACGACGCATGGCATCGAACGTCTGAGGCGGCGATTCTATTATCGCAGTAAGTGCCTCTTCGTCCTCTCGTCCGTCTGTATGCGCTAAGGCGCCCACTTGCGCTCCATACCGTTCTGGTGCTCTTCGTTCGCGCGTGGATCGACGCACCGGCGGCGGATCTGGCTGTAAAAAAACTATTTCCTGATCTTCAGGCTCCAAGTCCGGGCTCTCGGAAGGTAAGGCTTCTGGTTCATCGGGTATATGCGCGGGTTCTGACGATTCGAGTGGTTATATCGGATGATTCGGGTGAGTGAATTTCTATCTGAATGGGTGGTAATTCATCCGATTTATTCTCATCGTCATCGGTTGGGCTTTCATCATGATCCTCGATAACCACACGCTGCCGATTGTCCAGCCCTTCGTCAAAGACTAACATCACGTGAGGTGATTATGCGACCGGTACCGCGCTGAGCAAGCACGTGCGCCTTCCTATTAGGAGCGAATCCGAGGTATATGCACTCGATTGAGCGCGCTTGGAGTTTCGTGCGCATATTGTCTGGCACACGAGCCCAGGCCTTGCATCCAACGTACGTAATCCCGATACATTTGGGATCTTGCCGCTAAATGCTTCACTCGGCGTTCGGCCATCTAGGCGTTTCTTCGGCGTTACGTTCCACAGGTGAGCCGCATGTAAGATTGCGTAACCCCAATATTTCTCGGGTAAATGCGCGTCGAATCGCATCGCGCGCTGACAATCGTTTAGGGTACGTATCGCTCGCTCGGCTACGCCATTACACTGGCCGACGAATCTGCTTCGGTCTTTTGGTGCTGGATTCCTTCCGCTCGCAAGAAAGCCTCGAAGGCGTTTGACCCGTACTCGCCACCACCATCCGTCCGTAAGTGTTTAATTTGCCTTCCCGTAAGATTCTCGATTGACGCTTTGAGGTCCTTGAATTGACCCGCGTAATCGCTCTTGTTGCGCAATAAATGCACGAATATCTTGCGGGACTTATCATCAATCGTGACGGCGAAATATCGGAATCCTCCGATCGCTTGAACGGGTAAGGGGCCGTGTAGATCGCTGTGCATAAGCTCGAGTACCTCAGAGGTACGAGATTGGGACGGTGGAAAAGGTGCGCGTGTATGCTTCCCCTGGAGGCATGGGCCGCATTTCGACTTGGGAGGTGAGCGGTTTCCCACTATATCCATCCTTCAACCGCGCCTTTCCTCACCATATCTAGCACATATTCGTAGTTTAGGTGACCAAATCGGCGGTGCCAGGTAGGTAGGTCTGCTCGCGCAACTGTACTCGCGGTATATGCGACGAATTCTTGGGCATGTAAATCGCTATCGTTATTTTTGCTGTCTGGCTCTACGAAGGCCGTATGCGCGGTAGAATCGGTGTGTGTAATTTTCGCTTGAACCTTGTAGAGTTGCCCTGACTGCTTCGCCCATCCTATTTCGTCGCCTCGACCATCCTGACTGATCATAATCGCGCCGATACCCCTCTGGAATAAAACGTTCATGTGCTTCTCATTGAGCTGGGTCACCGACATCAGGCTCGCGTTTAGATCGGGTACGTGCAGCACTGATTCCATGTATGCATCGGTCTCATGACCCTTACGATTACGAAGCGTGACTAGGATCCGGCCAATGCCGACCGCATATATCTTGGTTCCGTCGCCGACTCGAACCGGGACCGGAGGTACAAGGGACCGGTAAATCGAAAACCATTCGCGCTGAGGGGTCATGTGACGAGATGCCCCTGAGTCGATCAGCCAATAGTGCGCGGCTGTCTCTTCATCGACTACGGGTAGCGCATATAGCGTCGGTATCTCTGGTACGTCGTCCGTAGCTACAAATGTCGTCGCGATCTGCGCTGATTCGACTTTTGGTTTCGCATCACCGGATTTGGGTTTCTCCCTGTCTTTCCCTTTATCTTTCGGCGACTGCCGCTTTTGGAACGGTCCTTGGCCCCTGCACCACCTCCTTTCGCCCAGCATTTAGCCCTTAAGTGTCCGGGCTTGCCGCAATTGGAACAGGTCTTAGGGCTCTGCCTGGACTGCTGTTCCTTGGCCTTCGACGTCGCAGTTTTGCCCTTGGCAATGCTCGTGAACATCGCGGTGAGTCCAAGACCCTTCTTGCGACGCTCTTCCTCGGCTAATGCGGCCTTTATAACTAAATCGGAGGTAATTGAACCCGATTGATTCGACGTCTGGATGACCGTGCTGACGACGGCATACGATGGAGGTAACGCATTCATTATAATTTGAGCGAGCATAGAGTCGCTAATCGGTTCGCCTAGTGTTTTCATCTTCGAAGCGATCGTACGGAGGGAATTTATACCCGCGGTAATGTCATGATCTTCTTCGATCTTCGTATTGACTAGTTGGTGGTACAGGAAGGATATCGATTGAGCTCCCTTCCCTTCCCACCTTTCGACGACTCGCGTCCATGCCTCTTGCGATGTTTCGGCCTCGACGATATCGGCTAGCGCCTCATCTTCCATCGCCAATGCGATCTGGGCGAGAGCCTCTTGATCGCGTTTTAGCCACTCGGCTAGGGATTCAGTATATTCGCTCGACCTTGATTTGTCTTTGGCATCGGCATCGGTGAGTTCAGCCGGGGGTTTCTCGACTCCGAGAACGATGTCCTCTAGGCCTCGTAGGCGTAGGACCATTTGCTGACGAAATTTCCATGCCGTGTAATTAGATCCGTCGCTCTTCAGAGCGGGAACATCGAGCGACTTCTTGCTCAAGTAGCTTGGCTTGTGGCTCGAAGACATCGCTGGCGGGACTGTTACCGGGTCGACGGGGCTCTCTGGTTTCGTATTAGTAGAGGCTGCGGGGCTCATAACCTCTCACGCAGGGAGGTAACTTGTGGCTAAGATACAAATCGTACTTAGCTCAACTACGAAGGTAGAGAACTGTATATACTGTACCTAAGATACAAATCGTACTATAGAGTACAGTGTGAATAGAATACATGAGAAAAGAAAGAAAATACGATACCTTAGCTCAACTACGAAGGTAGAGAACTAAGGAAGAAGAAGGGGGATTCCCGCGAACTCGCGCATGATATCAGAGAGGGGGGATACGAAACAGAAACAAATATGCGCATACATACACGCATATGATTGTAAATTCAACAAATTGGAATCCCATGCTTTCAAACTAGCTAAGCTAGTCCTAGCCAATGCACCAGTTCTCTCTTACCCAATACCAGGGATGCCCTATAGGCTTTATACTGATGCATGTGACTTTGGAATAGCTGCTATCTTACAGCAAATTCAAACCATGAAACTTAAGGAGCTGAAAGGAACTAGAGTTTATGATCAATGTAAGAAAGCTCACCAAGAAGGGTTACCTGTCCCCAGGTTTATTACACCTGACTCCAAAGGAAAGGTCATCCTGACTGGGGGGGCTGATGGTACTGAAACTTTTGACTATGAAGATACTTGGAATGAAGACTTTGAAGAAACTGAAGTACACATACACTGGCTCACAAAAGAAACGCAGCACGTGACGGAAAAATCTTCGAGCTCCAATCCTGTGCGACATACTGTATTTAGAGAGTACATGCATTAATAGATAATATGCGTAGAGGAGTAGAGTGTAAGCATGTAAAATATCTAACGGTTCCGCGCAGTTCTTGCGGTGAGAGGGGACTTGTAAGTTGTGGCTAGCTGCATTACTTTTGTAATGTAACACTACGAAAGACTTCTCCAAGGCAATCTACAAGGCACAGTCGTATTTTAGATGAATCTTTATGTATATACATATGAAAGAAGATCAATACTCTGTATTCCCACCCCTTGCTTGGATCACAGCTTGTACTCTACAAGGAAGGGACTCGTACAAATGATCAATGAAGTCCTGAGGTACACAATGCCACTCCTCCTGAAAAGCGTCCCATAGTTCCTCTAGATTACTTGGCAAAACACACCTAGAGTGAACCTTCCGATCCACATAGCTCCATACATGCTCGATTATATTCAAATCCGGGCTCTGAGCTGGCCATGGCAATATGTGGATTGACTTGGCGCTTAGCCAGTCTCGGGCCACATGCGAGGTATGCTTCGGGTCGTTGTCTTGTTGGAATATCATCTGACTTTTCTTGAGTTTTGCATCCTTCAGCATCCCTAGAAGTCCCTCCTGTAGTATTTCTGTGTAATACTGCCCAGTCAAGGTTCCATGGATACGGACAAGTTGCCCAACACCACGTTGGTGGATGACCCCCCATGTCATGAGACTACCACCACCGTGTTTCACAGTTTTTTGAGTGTATCGTGGATCCATTGACTTCCCTACTGTTCTATACAAATATTGGCGCCCATCCGAGCCAAATAAATTGACTTTCTTTTCATCCGAGTACATCATGCAAGCCCAATCAGCTGCCGTCCAAGTCGCTTGTTCTTGGCACCAGGTGAGCCAAATTTGCTTGTTGATGCGTGAGATGAGTGGAACGCGACACCGTACATATGCTCTAAGCCCAATCCCCTTGAGATTTCGGCGCACAGTCTGGACACTGACATGGGGGAAAAGGCGGTTGCAAACCTGCACTGCATTACTAGTTTGGCCTCGAGCAAGTGAGAGCCCAGCAAATTTGGCGTCAGAGACAGTAAGAATGCGTGGGCGACCAGACTTGGCAGCTACAGACGTCAAACTGCGGGTTTTACAATTGCGGGTGTAAATGCGACTAGCTGTAGTTGGGTGAACTCTGACTGTAGGTCCAATCTTGCGGAATGACATCCCCTGATGGCGTAGCTCATTGATTCAAGCACGAACTTCGGGTGTAGCATAGCGAGTCATGACAGATAGCCTACGGAGTGAGTTTCTTGGTGTGGTGAATGTGCAAAAGAGCAGTGAGTTCATGAGAATGGCTGAAGGCAAGGTTACATTACAAAAGTAATGCAGCTAGCCATGATTTACAAGTCCCCTCTCACTGTGAGAACTGCACGGAACCGTTAGATATTTTACATGCTTACACTCTACTCCTCTACGCATATTATCTATTAATGCATGTACTCTCTAAATACAGTATGTTGCACAGGATTGGAGCTTGAAGATTTTTCCGTCATGTGCTGCATTTCTTTTGTGAGCCAGTGTAGAGCGAGTCATTGCCTATTGGTCAAGACTTCTCAAATCAGCTGAGACAAGGTACTCAGCCACTGAGAGAGAAGCTCTAGGTGTAAGAGATGGTCTAGTGAAATTCCACATGTATCTTGAAGGTGCTAAAGTTGTAGTAGTGTCAGATCATGCTGCCCTTAAATGGAGTAAGACTTACCAAACTGTGAACAGAAGACTATCTGGTTATGGCATAGTAATAGCTGCCTTCCCAGACCTAGTAATAGTTCATAGAGCAGGCAAAGTCCATACTAATGTTGACCCAATCTCTAGACTAAGAAGAAGGATCCCTAGACAAGATGGACCTTTAGCAGACTTATCAACCCCTCTTACCTTTAACAATGACACTGAAGATGCCCTGAAGAATCTGTACCAAGAAATAGGTGTAGACTTTGAGAAAGATTTGCTAGTCCAGTCGACTATGCATGCTTTAGCCAATGAAGAAAAGCCTTCCAAAGGCTTTAGGACAAGGTTTAAGGTAAGAAACAAAGTATATAAAGCTAATGTCTCTCTTGCTACATCAGGTTTGAATGAGCTACACATCAGTATTAATGAATCTGAAGTTAATCACTTTTATGAAGCATACACTAATGATCCCCATTTTGCTGATGTACTCAAGAAGCTGCAAGGTGAGTATGATCATCTAAATCCACCCTACAAACAATACAGGATTGGAGAAAATGGTCTTATTTACTTTTGCAGAGATGACAATTACAAGCTGTGTGTCCCTAAAGACTTACAAAAGGAAGTAGTAGCTGAAATACATGACTCTCTTCAAGAAGGAGCTCATGCTGGCTACCATAGGACTTACAACAAAGTAGCTTCTACCTACTACTGGCCTAAGATGGTACAAGTCATTAAGGAATATGTGTGCACTTGTGATATTTGTCAAAAGGCTAAGCCTAAAAGACATGGACAAAGAGGTTTTCTTCAATCTATTCCAATTCCTAGTCAGCCTTTTGAAGTAGTAACCATGGATTTTATAATGGATCTTCCTCCTAGCAATGGATTTAATGCCATACTAACTATAGTTGATAAATTGACTAAGCACGTGCACTTTATCCCTTGCAATACTTCCATCAATGAGGAAGAGACTGCCAAACTATTCCATGCGCACATATGGACCAAGTATGGTCTTCCAAGACAGGTTATTACTGACAGAGACTCTAGATGGACAGGAGCCTTTTGGGAACACTTAACCTCTTTGGTTGGCATTCAGAGATTGCTTACTACAGCTTATCACCCACAAGCTGATGGACAGAGTGAGATTATGAACCAAACCTTAGAGATTGCCTTAAGAGCTTTTGTCTTTCCTTCAATGGACAATTGGAGTGACCTCCTAAATGATTTTAGCTTTGCTTACAACACCATGGAGCATACATCTACAGGATTTACACCTTCTTATCTTCTTTTAGGATTTGAACCACTTTGACCCTCAGATTTACTTACTTCTACTGGTAAAGCTTTAGCCAGACCCTCTGTAGAAGATCCTAAAGCTGTGAACTTTGATGAGATGATGAAAGCAATTCGCTCTCAAGCTCAGGATGCCTTGAAATTGGCTCAGGTGCACATGGAGGATCAATACAACAAGAACCATAGTTATCTTGATCTACAGGAAGGAGATTTGGTCATGCTGAATCCACATTCCCTGAACCTGCTGAGAAATCAGAAGAGAAAAGGAAGGAAACTCCAGATGAAGTATGATGGTCCCTTTGAGGTTCTAGAGAAGCTTTCAGATGTAACTTATCGCATCAAGATTCCAGCCAGCTACAAGATTCACCCTGTGATTAATATAGCTCATCTGGAACCTTATCATAGAGATAAAGATGGTACAGACCATCCCAAGAAACATCTGAACAGATCTGACTTTGACAAGGAACCTGAATGGGAAGTGGAAGAGATTCTGGATGAAAAGATGATAAAGAAAGGACAGAGAAAGCAGCGTTGATATCTTACAAGATTTGTGGGTTATCCACCTGAATGGGATGAATGGTTATCCAGGCAGCAGTTGACAAATGCTCCCAGGATACTCAAGGAATGGGAACTTAAGCAACACCTCAAGGCATCTAAGAAGTCTTAACCCTTTCCTGAAAATCAGTCCAAGAACAACATGTGATTTCTCTGTTGTTTGTTTACTGACAAAAGTCATTTTGTAGATATAAATCGGCTGGCATTTACCTCTGGAAACACCACACCAACCATGGCTAACTTCTCTATCATCACTGCTGTTACTCTCCCCATCACTCTCATGATTCTGGCTGTCCTTTACTACCTATACAGTCTAGGAGAAGATTTCCTATGGGTCGCACCTGGACAAAAGGTAGTGTTGGAGTATTCCAACCTAGAGCACACCATTACTGTCACTGGCAGGGTGGTGATTTCTCTGCCATACAAGCTAGTATACTTTAGCAGGCAGAGAACCCGCTGGACAGTAAAGCCTGCCAACATCCTCTCCATTGCCTTGGTGAGGAATCGCAGGCAATACAGCCCTTACAGGGGTCCAGGAAACAGAGGCATGCCCTCTGAACTTTTCATCCTGCCTGATCATCCATATTGTAAGTCCAAACCTATTTACTGGGTTTAATACTTATGGTTCTGGACAGATCAAATGCAAGGGATGGAGCGACAGCAATACTTAGGATCTTTTCTACAGCTGTAGATAAGATTAACCAAGCTTGGTAAGTCAGATCTTTCCTGATCATCTTATCAAGTCCACTGATCTATTTGGATCGATCACATCTAGTCCCCATCAAGAAACCTTTCCCCTTATCTCCTCTTTAAGTCTTGTACCAGATCTTTCTGTATATAGATTTAAAGTATAAAGTTGTCTGATCCCCTAAGCAATCATCAGAATGAGTCACTGCAAAGTAATCTCAGTTGACTGCTTGGACCGATCACCAACTGTAAGGTTTAAGGACTAGATAAGAAAGATCTGGAAGGATCAGCATGTGATAACTGTACAGATAACAGCAGAGCGCACTCTATTTGGCCGGTTACAAGCTTCTTTTATTTTGGAATAAGCTTCCTATTGGCAACTGGATGTGAAATACATGCAGTATAAGATTTTTGTGTTGTCTCTAAGGTACTACAGCTGTATACTGCACAGTTTTACCCCCTAAACATGTCTGATTACTCTATTGAACGTCCCCAGACTCCCAGCACCCATCTGGACATTCTGGAGCGTCGCTTTATGGGCCTCAGATGGGAACGCACTAGGGTGCGATCTCAAAACAGGCAGAATAGGCGACAATCTAGAAGGGAGGGCATTGAGCCTGCCCCAGATGTGCCTCTTCCTGTGTATCCCAATCCAGCACCCTCTCCACTCTATCCTCCACTTCCAACTTACCCATTGGAAGCACCAAGTCAAGGCCCTCATTTTGAGATTGGATGGCCAACTCCCCCTTCTCCTGGGTTGGAGCCAACCCCATTTGATCTGGTCTTGATGCATGGATGGGGCAGGAGGGATGAAAGGCCTGTGCCTCCCCCAAGGAGCATAAGCCCTGTTGACTATGAGGAGTTCCTGGAGAGAATGGACTGGTGAGTTCTTGACTTCGATTGAGTCAAGATCTAAAGCTGATTTGTTTAGGGATTATGCACATCGGCCCCATGATGCTTCCAGAGAGCCTTCCATGCTCTCTGAAGCACCTACTGATGGGGAAAATGAGTCAGGAGGAGAGCTTCCTGAATATCAGTGAGTTTGCTTCTCTTGAGTCAAGATCTAAAGTTGACTTGTTTAGACTTGCTTACCCTCCTTCCCCTTCTCTGGAATACCAGCCAGGATCACCATCTGACTCATTTTCTGATGGAACTGAGTCATCTGGTGACCTTCTGGTGACAGAGTTGGCCCTAGAAAGTAGGGTACAAGAGTTGAATAGGGAACTAGTGGAAGAAGTAGGGAACCTCAGAGCCGCGCAAAGACGTCTGAGGGATATCATGGAGACCCATGACATGTATTAGTTTGGTCTGCTTGGAATTTATGCTATTGTCCCCCAATTCCACCTGTGTGAACTTAAGGGACAATCCTATAATTCCAAAGAGCAAAGCAGGACATCTCTGGGCTATAAAAACAGCCTTGGAGAGCCCTCTCTCCTCAGCGGTTCAACACCCTCCTAGCTCTTAAGCACTTCCACCTACTATTCTCCTATTCTTACACAATGCAGTCCCCTCCTATGATGCTAAATGAGGAGCAAGCCAAGGCAGTAGCAGATTCAATTCTGCTGTCCAAATACTTCGCCTGCCTGGCAGCCTCTATGTGCATGGGGGAAGGGCTGTATGCCTCCAGTACTTCCATCCTGGAACGAAAGTTCAGGGATGGCATTGAAATCTACTATAGTTTCAATGAGGACTGGGGCACTGATGGATGGTATGTGCATGATCAAGTAGCCCATGCCTTGGTAGATGCACTTCTCCAAGTGCAAGATGCAGTGGGAACCTACTTGCAGAATGGGACTTTGGAAGAGGCCTACAGGTCTCATAACTTTTCAGTGGATTCACCTCTATATGCATGCTTCAGGGAAGCAGGAATTGCTTTCCCTATAGAGCCAATAACAGGCTTCACTGCTTGGGACTGGCAGAATCCTTTTGAATCTCTTCCTGCCCTTATTTCTGAAGTGGTTTGATTGCAGATTTGGGCCTTACAGATGGTTTGCAGCCTGTGCTGTCTGGCTATGTATGATGGTAGGGACAAGACATCTGTCCTCCCTCCTTTCCCTTGTGCCATGATAGCTGCAGGAAAGGATTGTTTCCATCTATATTGCTCTATATTCTGCAAGAAGGGATGGCTGGAGCCCAATAAGTCTGGAGTTCCCAAGACTTGGGGAGATGATATGCATGTCTACTTCACTCTGAGGCAGCAATTGTCTGCCAAGAAGTTTTACCAGTTCCTGACAAGCAAGATGGAACAATTGGCTGCTGCTGCAGGGCCCAAAACTGTCCCTTGGTCTTCCAACCCCAAGGATACAGGGGTGACAGATGGTCACCCTAGGGTTCATTTTGAAAATGAAGCTGGACCATCCCAATCTGTCTCTCTCTCTGAAGCTGATCCTGAGGCTAAAGAGTCAGATGAGGAGTCCTTTACTGTGTCTGGTGCCTCCACTCCTTCTGAACCAGCTGAACCAAGCCAGTTAGAAGAGAGGGAGTACATTTACATCAGCTCTGATGATGAGGGATATGATTCTCTCTAATGTGAGTTGACATACCAGACTGGGGGGGCTATGTTATGGATCACTAACATTTTCTATTATTTTAGTCTGCTCTGCCAACCTCAAGCGATGCCTCTGTAATTAAATTGTGAAATACTTGAATTTGTATGCGCTCTGAATTGTACTATTTTCTGTTACATTAAATAGTACAAATTTCCCGCTCTCCAACGCATATTTTATTAAGATTTTACGATAAGATCTCAGAGAGATACAGAGGTTGCGATATTTCCTCTTCTCAGGAGATATTGATTACAACATCGCACCGCTCATATCTCGGCAACCGCTTAGGCTATCAAAGCGATCTTATGCTCTATCGATAGCTAATCTTCGGCGGTATCTGCTGCCCGAAGATCATCGCGATCCACCGGATCCTCGCGCCGGAATGGCCCGAAGATCATTAGAATTTTACTGGACCATCAATCAAGATCTAATGACTCCAGTGAGTCAGGAGAGCTTCCCAAATTGATCCAGAAGCTTCTCTGACTCACTCTATGACTCACTGAGATGTAGCCTCTGTTCATTACATGTATATACTATGATAATATGATCTACAAGCCAATAGCAGGTCTCAGATGCATCAATGCCTTCGATCCACACCCTGTCTTTACTCTTTTATCCTATACTGGGCTAGGGTGTACCCCAAGTATAGCAGTACCCTCTTTTGATGATTGCACTGGCATGCATGTATCTATTTGGCTCTGGAATGCCCTCCTCAGGGTATAAAAGGACCTCCTCTGAGGCCCTTCCAGACCACCTCCTTCACTCCTCTACTCAACCCAGACCGGTTATTGGTTTCCTTTTTCTCTTTCTATTTCTCTTGTCTGTGTGTGATTTCTTATATAACTAGTACTGAGGAATAAAGTACCATATTAGTTATATACTGTCTGATTCACTGTATCTTATATACAGAGATATATAAGGATACAATATTGCCTGATTGAGTGTGACATTAAGTACCAGCTATTAGAGGAAATCTAAGTACCTGTAGCTGAGGAAGTACACGCATTAGGCAGCCCACCATCTATCCTATAAGCTATCGCTTAAGCCTAGTATTAAGATTAGTATCAGTTAGTCCAAGCGACTAGGGCTGAACTACATTTAAGATATCTAAGGGAACCTGACCATAGTAGTCTTGCTCTTTATACCTATAAATTAGTCAGTTTACACTGTGAAAGATTAAGACTACCTTGAGTGTTACTTGATTGCATTGCAACTACTTTGAGCCTTCTTACTCTAGTCTAAGAAGTATTGAGTACGATAAGTGTATACTAACATATCTACATTTGCTTAAGCTCTAGATATTCAAGTGTACCCTGACCCATAACAATATGGAGTGCTATCAGAAGTGGACTATCATTTAGGTGATTTGAAGTGCTTTGGAGCAGATCCATGTGATATGAGGTGATTTGGAGCAGATTGAAAGTAGGGGCCTAAATTTGAAGTGCTCCATATCACTTCAAATCACATGGGTGTGCTTCAAAGTGCTCCAAATCACCTAAATCATAGTCCATTTCTGATACCACCTCATATCTTGGAATCTTTTTGCTGATGTTAGGCTGTGGTCATGCAAGGACTGTTTTGTTCTATGAAGCAAACTTGGGATGCACATTGTACAGCAGACATGAGCTGTAGATGAGGGTGAGTGTTATGGATATTGACATTCTGTCATATGCATTATATAGTCAAACAAATGAGTCAAGAATATCCTCATCATTATTGCAGACCTTATGTCAACGACGACAAGTCAGGCAACGAGGAAAATGGTAAGAAAATAAAAGAACTTGTATTCGACAAGAGGTCAAGTTCTTGAGGAGTCCTCTGCGAACTTGACCTGGTTTATATACATAGTATGAGCCACATCATAACAAACAAGTCTGTACAGTGAGTCACAACAGATAAGAGATAGAAGCAGTAGAAGCGACTGCGGAACTGTGGAATTTCACATTGGAGTGGAAATACATCTCGGTTACCGGTCCGGAACATTCCCTGAGTCACATGACACAGATATACCATAAAAGGCAAGTATGTTTTGAAGATGATCTCATAAAATGTAGTAAATCGAGAAAATATTGTAGAGTGGATGTATGTGTGTCAGTTCGTGACACTTCCCCCCTTCAAGGCACGGGGGTCCTGGGGTGCCTTTGGATGTGACTTGACATAGTCGGCGATGAGTTCTGGTGCGTTCACCAGGTCGTCATAGGTTAACCATTGTCGCTTGTCATAGCCGAGCCACTTGACATAGTATTCGAAGACGTTAGATCTTTTGTTGTATTGTGACTTTATGATCTGTTCCACTTCGAACTCTTCTTCCCCTTCAGGAGTTACCACAGGTGGTGGTGGGGGAATCTGACGGCCATAGGGGTCGTCTTTATGTTTGGTCAGGAGCAAGACATGAAATACTGGATGTATTTTCATGGTTACTGGCAAGTCCAGTTTGAAGGCATGAGTGCCATGTTGTGCTACCACCTTGAATGGTCCAACTCTCTTGTGGCCAATTTCCTGGAGGCCTGTTGTGTGTGTATGTTCTTGGTGTCAAGCCAGACTTTGTCTCCCACCTTGATGACTTCTGGTGTCGACGACGTCAAGTCAGGCAACGAGGAAAATAGTAAGGAAATAAAAGAACTTGTATTCGATGAGAGGTCAAGTTCTTGAGGAGTCCTCTGCGAACTTGACCTGGTTTATATACATAGTACGAGCCACATCATAACAAACAAGTCCGTACAGTGAGTCACAACAGATAAGAGATAGAAGCAGTAGAAGCGACTGCGGAACTGCGGAATTTCACATCAGAGTTGAAATTCATCTTGGTTACCGGTCCGGAACATTCCCTGAGTCACGTGACACAGATATACCATAAAAGGCAAGTATGTTTTGAAGACGATCTCATAAAATGTAGTAAATCAAGAAAATATTGTAGAGTGGATGTATGCGTGTCAGTTCATGACATCTGGGGTCCGATGTTTCTGATCATAGTATTCTTTGGTCCTCTGGTTTGCTAGTTCCAGAGCAGCCTTGAGTTCGTCATGGCCCTTTTGAAGCCATTCTGCATGATTATCTGCTACAGGGAATTCCTGTTCCTCCTTGTCTCCAACTGCCAGCCTTGGATGGAAACCATAGTTTGCAAAGAACAGTGTTTTGCCAGTTGAAGCATTGATGCCATTGTTGTAGGCAAATTCAGCCAGAGGTAAGAGTGAGACCCAGTTGTCCTGCCAGTCTGATACGTAGTGTCTCAGGTACCCTTCTACTACTTGGTTGGCCCTTTCTGACTGGCCATCCGTTTGTGGGTGATATGCTGTAGAGTAGGAGGGTTTTATGTCTAGCCATTTATACAGGTGCCTTAGGAATTTGGATGCAAAGTTGGGGCCACAGTCTGAAATGGTTTTCCATGGTAGTCCATGAAGTTTCCATACGTAGGTTAGGAACAAGTTTGCGCAGTCCATGGCACTGGCCTCTGACTGACATGGGATAAAGTGGACCATTTTTGTTAGTCTGTCGACTACTGTGAATATAGCATTGAACCCTTCTGACAGGGGTAGTCCTGTGATCAGATCGTAGGTGATTTCTTCCCAAGGTTTTTCTGGTGCTGGTATTGGGTTTAGGAGCCCTGGGGGAACCTGGTTGCTGTGCTTGTTCCTTATACAAGATTCACAATGTGTGACATATTTGTTGACTGATTTTTTCATTGATAACCACGTGTATTTGCGATTTAACAACTCATATGTTCTGAACTGTCCTGGGTGTCCTGCTGCTGGACTATCGTGACAGCTTTCAATGACCAGTTTGCAAAGTTCTTTGTTATTTGGGACGTAGATTCTGCCCTTGTGTCGTAAGAGTCCTTCATCCCATTTCCAATCTTTGACCTTCTCATTGTCATCTAGGGCTTTTAGCACTTTTGACAGGTGCTCATCCCCTGGGATGGCGTCCCTAATGAGTTGTTCCAGGTCGTGGTCCGGTGTGATGGCTTGTAACCACAGAGATTTTAATTCCAAAAATTGGTTTTGTGCAAGCAGAGCTTGGCTCTCACCCCCCTCTTTAGGGATGTGCCTTGACAGCCTAGAGAGTATGTCTGCCCAACCATTCTTTGCCCCCTTGATGTATAGAATCTTGAATTTGAACCTGGACAGGAACTCATGCCATCGTGTGACTCGGCCATTCAGTGGCTGGTTTGTCTTCCAATATTCCAGATTCTTGTGGTCACAAACAATGTTTACTGGGTGTTCAGCCCCTTCTAGTAGGTGACGCCAGTGTTTGAGGGCTTTTATAATTGCCAGCATTTCTTTGTTGTAGATATCATAGTTTCTTTCTGCTGGGACCATTGCTTTGGAATAGTAGGAGATTGGGTGAAGCATTCCATCTTCTCCATATTGCAATAATACAGCACCTGTGGCATAGCCTGAGGCGTCTGTTTCTAAGATAAATGGTTTGCTGGGTTCTGGCTGAATTAGGAGGGGTGCTTCTTTCAATTTCTGTTTTAGCAAATTCCACACCTGATCCCTTTCTTCTGTCCATTCCCACTTTGTGTCCTTCTTGACAAGTTTGTAGAGACATTTTGTGATTTTTGAGAAGTCTTTTATGAAGTGCCTTAACCAGTTTGCAAACCCCAACCCTTCCAGGACTTCGGTTGGGTTTGTAGGGGTTGGCCATTCAACAGCCTTTTCAACCTTGGCCAGGTCTACTTTAATCCCTTGGGGAGTTACTACTATTCCCAGGTAGTCCACTTCAGTGATGTCAAAAACGCATTTCTCCAGGGCGCAGTATAGACCAGCCTTTTGAAGCCAGCGCAGGACTTCTCTGACATGTTCATCGTGTTCTTCCTGGTTCTTTGAGAATACTAATATGTCATCCATGTAAATTACAACGTAAATGCCTTCAATGTCCTGGAATTCCTCTCGGATCATGGCCATGAAGGTTCCTGGTGCATTCTTTTGACCAAATTGCATGACTAGGGGCTCATACAGCCCGTATTTGGTCTTGAAAGCAGCCTTCCATTCGTCTCCTTCCCTAATTCGTATGAGGTTGAAACCCCACTTTAGGTCAAACTTGGTGAATATCTTTGCCCCACGCAAGGTTTCCACAATATCATTGATGTGTGGGAGCGGGTACACATTGGAGACAGTCATTTCGTTTAGCCGCCGGTAGTCAATGCACATGCACAGCTTCCCGTTCTTCTTTTTGACGAATATGACTGGAGATGCCATTGGTGACCTTGAGGGTCTGATATGCCCTGCTTTCAGTTGGCAATCCAAGGTTTTGCATAATTCTGCATCTTCCTTGACACCCACGCTATATATGGGACCATGCCTTGGCTTGGCATCTGGTTTTAAATCTATTTCCATATCCCACTTTCTATGGGGTGGTAGTGGTTGGATGTCGTCTTCTTCAGCAAATATTTTCTGGAATTCTTTATATTTTGTTGGGAGGGAGTCTAGGGAGTCCAGCTGAAGCTCCTTAGGTTCATTTGCACGCATGTGCAAGGGTTTTGTGATGCAATGCTTCAGGCATATTGGCAAGTTGAACTTCATGTCTTTTCCATCCCAATCAATGTTGGGGTTATGGAATTTGAGCCATGACATGCCCAGGACTAAATCATTTTTGCCAACGTTCACAACATAGGCGCTGAGGATCTCTTGGTGCTCTTGAATGCACAGCTCAAAGGTGCAGTAGTGGGTCACAGACCCGGAGTCTATCTCCCTTCCATCGATTACCCTCAGTTTCTTGGGTGTTTTTAGGGCAAAGGTAGGAATACGGTATTGTTTAACCAAATCTTCATGTATAAATACTGACATGGCCCCTGAGTCAATCATGGCCCATCTGTTGAATTTTTTCATGTTATATGCAGACTTGTGTTTGGGGGTTATGCGCAGAGGGAATGCATGAAAGAAAAACTGTAGTTGTGATTGGTTTCCTAGCGACATACATTCCATTTCCATATTTTTATTTTCATTATGCGCATTTTGTAACATAGCGCCCAAGACCGCCCCCCTGGCACGGTTTGAGCTCATTCTTTTACCAACTCGTCGTCGGTTGTTTCTACATCCTCAACCACTGCCTCGTATCCTGACATCTTGGCTGATGGGCATTTGGCGGCAATGTGGCCGCGCCCTCCACAGTTGTAGCAGGTGTTTGTCCCCTTTCCTTTCCCTGCGCCGTCCAAGTCCATTGTGTCTGGGTCCTTTGCCTTGGGGGCCACCGGCGGATGATTATCCTTCTTTATGTCTTTGAAGGATTCTTGTACGTTGGCATTACTGCCGTCGTAGCGGACGGTTGGAACCGTAAAGCCCTTTGCATTGGGCCCAATGGCTACAATTTGACCCTTTACAGCCCTGCCATCTTTAATCTTGTATACTCGTTCCCCATTCTTGAATTTCTCTTTTTGGGGAGCGCTTTGGGGGTTATTTGTGGGCCTGCTGGTCGAAGCATTGTTGCTGCTGGACTTGTTACCCCCATGAGATGTCCTCTTGCTACTGAAAGAGATGAGGTGGCGGTCAATTTCTAAGGCCCGTTGTGTGAGCTGGGCAAATGTCTTTGTGCAGGGGTCATAGTTTTGGGCTACCATGCTATCTGTTACGTCAGTTGACAAACCATCGTAGAACTGATCACGCATGGCTGCATCGTTGTAGTTGAGCCCAGTCGAGTATAGGTTGAACAGAGTGAGGTAGTCTTGGACTGTTTTGGATTGTTTCAGTTTCCACCATTTGTCGCAGTTATTTTCAGTACAGTTCAAGTCCCCATATCAGGTGGTGAATTCCTGCCAAAACAGGTTGGCGTCATGGAGCCATGGGATTGCAGTTCCAGGGTTTAAGATTTCAAATTCCTTGTAGGAGTTAACCCATTCAGCCGCGGACCCTTCAAGGTAAGAGGTGATGAAGGCAACCACTTGATCAGCCAAATGCCCACTCATGTTTGTATTGATGTATCGGGCACATGCGATTCTGAACAAGATGGCGTCTTCTCGTTTTGTGCCATCGAATTTTTGAGGGGCAGCCATCTTAACCTTTGCTGTCGATCCACTAGAGGGAGTGGGTGCTGTTGGTTGTGGTTGGGCTGTGCTGGAGGGAGCCAGTACTTGGGCAGCACCCGAACCTCCCGTGGAAGGGTTGACTTGCGCTTCGATGCGCGTGATAGTGGTCTGGAGAATGGCTAACATCCCCACTAGATTGTTGATGTTGGTGGCTAATCCCGCCATATCTGTGTCTATTTTTGTCTGACTGGTGGTGAGTTTGGCCTCCAGTAAGTCCGTGTAAGTTTTATTATTGTGTTCAACATCCCCAATATCATTTTGGAGATTGTTGGTTCGTTCTTGTAATTCGTCCATTGACTGGAGCATATAGACGACCTTTTCCCCATCAGACATATTTGCCCAAGCAGGGGCAGAGGGCTGTGATGCCATTTCAGAGAGGATTTGATAAAATTCTAAAGGCGACGGAGACGATAAGGAAGTACAGGGAATTGGGAATTGTTTTGGTAGTATAGGATTTCTGTTCCCCGCATGAGTCTATAAATTTCAAAGTTTCTGATCCCTGCAAATCTTAACCAGGTGTTGTCCAAGTCCCAACTTTTGGTGTCTTGGCAACAATATGGGCACTCCACCCTCTTTAGTTTAGTTTGATCCCGCAGGAGTGTTTCCTTGGGGAGAATTGATTTGGGCTGCTGGAAGGGGTGTTTCTTCCTGAATTGGCAAGTTCGTGCCACTTAGAAAGGTGGGGTGAGGGAGGTCTGACGGCATTGAAAAGACGGGGAAGGCGTACTTGTGGGGTTCAATTGTTTCTCGGACTATAGCTT
Source organism: Ceratorhiza oryzae-sativae (assembly GCA_030998015.1). Taxonomy (NCBI): domain Eukaryota; kingdom Fungi; phylum Basidiomycota; class Agaricomycetes; order Cantharellales; family Ceratobasidiaceae; genus Ceratorhiza; species Ceratorhiza oryzae-sativae. The sequence continues at coordinate 26,323 of JARWMV010000066.1, read as the reverse complement.
CTAGTCTGAGATGGTCTTGGAGGAGGGATAGGTAATCCTCCTGGTGTTTGTGCAAATGCTTGGTTAAGTATGCGCAGCGGGCCTTGGCTTCGTGAAGTTTTTCACAGGTTTCTTCGTACTTATTCCGGTAATAACAGTACCTGTCTTGAAAATTTTCAATAGTGTTTAGCAGGTGACGAAGAAGCTGTTGGCCAAGGTTCTCCAGCTTATAGCTGGTTGCAGGGGATGGTGTAGTAGTAAAGGAATTTGTCCTTCTTAGGACAATAAGGGCAGTGCACTGGGAAGGTGGCTCTGTTTGCCCGAAAGCAGATTTTGCACTCGGGGGCGCCTGGCTCGGTGACGAAGGCTTGTTGGGCGCATCCGACTTTCTGGGGGCGGACTTTGATGATTACTACTTGGTTGAAGTCGATGTGCCCAGCTTCTTCAAGGATACTTTCGACCGAGTTGAGGGTGAAGTGTTATGACCTGCCTAGCAGACATAACCTAACAACCGAATATTGTACAGATTTATGGCATTCTTCCTGAAGCGGAACAAAGCATAAACAAGATCACATGACCTTGGCGCTTACCCAACGATTAAGCGCCGATGGTTACCCTGAACTCGCTCCAGCGTTTCTCTCCCATGTTACTTGGAGTGAGGAGCAAGTTGTCACATGACCTCGGTGCTTACCCAACGATTAAGCGCTGGTGGTTACCCTCAACTCGCTCCAGCGTTTCTCTCCCATGTTACCTGGAGCGAGGAGCGAGTTGTCACGTGACCTTGGCGCTTATCCAGCGATTAAGCGCTGGGTGCTTAAGTCCAAAAGTCACATGACCCTCGGACCTTGCACGGCTCTATAAGATTCAGAGCCGCACAAACTTAAGACAAACAATTACCTAACCCATAGTACTGTACATAACCTACTCCTACTGCAGAGTGTGCTTAGATAATACGTCCGCAGCCACCGCAGCCACAGGTATATATAAGGAGGGTAAAGCAAGACTGGACGCCTCAGCTTGCTTTATCTTGTCAACCACCATAGACCATAGCAAACACTGTAACTAGAACGCTCAATACATACTGCATAAATACCAAACCGTCAACGCAGCCACTACTTAAGTGCTCCACAAGGGAGCCTCCAGAGGGTCACAACATGAAGCAGTGGATTGACAGGTGTCCAAACCACCCACACAGACGGCAACGCTGATCTTCTGTAAAAGGTTGTGCCACTTGAGGGCCGTGCGTTCCGTCAGAGATGTACTTGAGCAAGAGCAAGATAAAAGGAAAATAGACCCTTTCCCGAGTCTATTGGAATAGGAAGGTGACCTCCGTTGCTCAGCTACTTAAGGGCAATGAGTGACCCCACCTCTTGTTGACGAAAGAGATTAGAGAACCAAAGCTTGTTACGACGTGTGAGGGACCTGGCTATGCAAGGTTTCACAGAGGCGCGTATAGGGCAACGATATCTTGTGACTGTGGATAGGTGGAGTGGGATTGGGGAATGCAACAGGGAGTTATCTTGAGATGACGCCAACAGCGTTCCAGACGTATCCCAGACAAAACTGAGACTTACAATTGTCAAGAACTTGACCTGATGTTGACAACAACAAGTCAGGCAATGAGGAAAATGGTAAGAAAATAAAAGAACTTGTATTCGACAAGAGGTCAAGTTCTTGAGGAGTCCTCTGCGAACTTGACCTGGTTTATATACATAGTACGAGCCACATCATAACAAACAAGTCCGTACAGTGAGTCACAACAGATAAGAGATAGAAGCAGTAGAAGCGACTGCAGAACTGCGGAATTTCACATTGGAGTTGAAATACATCTTGGTTACCAGTCTGGAACATTCCCTGAGTCACATGACACAGATATACCATAAAAGGCAAGTACGTTTTGAAGATGATCTCATAAAATGTAGTAAATCGAGAAAATATTGTAGAGTGGATGTATGCATGTCAGTTCGTGACACCTTAAACCCATAATTCCTGTGATTCCTTATCTCAGGCATTGAACACAGAATTTTTGAGAATTTTGTGTTTTTCAGTTCAGGCAAAGTTCAAATATCCAAGGTTTATAGTATACCAAAGTTAGCCCTAAACTCCAGCATTCTAGCACACTCTAGATCAATGAATCTGGCCAAGAATTGAAGGAGATATGAATACTTCAATTATCATGGAAATTCTATTAAACTTTTGTCCCAACCTGGGCCACTAGTTCAAATATGAAGAATATGAAGAGTTAACTTACTAAGTTGCCTAGACAAGGGGGCAGAAGCTTATTAAGACAGAGGAGTTAAGTAAGGCAGAGGTCCTATTGGAGAGGAGGTCAAGCCATGAGGGATAAGACAGTTTGTCCTGGGGTTTATTTTTACAGGTCAGGGTACACTTGGATATCTAGAGCTTAAGCAAATGTAGATATGTTAGTATACACTAATTGTACTCAATACTTCTTAGACTAGAGTAAGAAGGCTCAAAGTAGTTGCAATGCAATCAAGTAACACTCAAGGTAGTCTTAATCTTTCACAGTGTAAACTGACTAATTTATAGGTATAAAGAGCAAGACTACTATGGTCAGGTTCCCTTAGATATCTTAAATGTAGTTCAGCCCTAGTTGCTTGGACTAACTGATACTAATCTTAATACTAGGCTTAAGCGATAGCTTATAGGATAGATGGTGGGCTGCCTAATGCATGTACTTCCTCAGCTACAGGTACTTAGATTTCCTCTAATAGCCAGTACTTAATGTCACGCTCAATCAGGCAATATTGTATCCTTATATATCTCTGTATATAAGATACAATGAATCAGACAGTATATAACTAATATGGTACTTTATTCCTCAGTACTAGTTATATAAGAAATCACACACAGACAAGAGAAATGGAAAGAGAAAAAGGAAACCAATAACTGGTCTGGGTTGAGTAGTGAAGGGAGGTGGGTCTGGAAGGGCCTCAGAGGAGGTCCTTTTATACCCTGAGGAGGGCATTCCAGAGCCAAATAGATACATGTATGCCTGTGCGATCATCAAAAGACGGTACTGCTATACTTGGGGTACACCCTAGCCCAGTATAGGATAAAAGAGTAAAGACAGGGTGTGGATCAAAGGCATTGATGCATCTGAGACCTGCTATTGGCTTGTAGATCATATTATCATAGTATATACATGTAATGAACAGAGGCTACATCTCAGTGAGTCATAAAGTGAGTCAGAGAAGCTTTTGGATCAATTTGGGAAGCTTTCCTGACTCACTGGAGTCATTAGATCTTGATTGATGGTCCAGTAAAATTCTAATGATCTTCGGGCCATTCCGGCGCGAGGATCCAGTGGATCGCGACGATCTTCGGGCAGCAGATACTGCCGAAGATTAGCTATCGATAGAGCACAAGATCGCCTTGATAGCGTAAGCGGTTGCCGAGATATGAGCGGTGCAATGTTGTAATCAATATCTCCTGATAAGAGGAAATATCGCAACCTCTGTATCTCTCTGAGATCTTATCGTAAAAACTTAATAAAATATGCGTTGGAGAGCGGGAATTTTGTACTATTTAATGTAACACAAAATAGTACAATTCAGAGTGCATGCAAATTCAAGTATTTCACAATTTAATTACAGAGGCATTGCTTGAAGTTGGCAGCGCAACATGGCACCCACACCTTCAAACTGGGCTTGCCTGTAACCATGAAAATACACCCTGTATTTCATGTCTTGCTCTTGTCCAAACATAAAGATGATCCCTATGGACATCAGGTTCCCCCACCACCACCTGTGGTAACCCCTGAAGGGGAAGAAGAATTCGAAGTGGAACAGATCATAAAGTCACAATACAACAAGAGGTCTAGCATCTTCAAATACTATGTCAAATGGCTTGGCTATGACAAGTGACAATGGTTAACTTACAATGACCTGGTAAATGCACCAGAACTTATTGCTGACTATGTCAAGTCACATCCAAAGGCACCCCATGACCCCTGTGCCTTGAAGGGGGGAAGTGTCATGAACTGACACGCATATATCCACTTTATAATATTTTCTCAAATTATTACATTTTATGAGATCATCATCAAAACATACTTGCCTTTTATGGTATATCTGCGTCATGTGATTCAGGGGATGTTCCAGGCTGATAACCAAGATGTATTTCAACTCTGATGTGAAATTCTGCTGTCAATGACAACAAGTCAGGTGACAAGGAAAATAGTAAGGAAATAAAAGAACTTGTATTTGATGAGAGGTCAAGTTCTTGAGGAGTCCTCTGCAAACTTGACCTGGTTTATATACATAGTACGAGCCACATCATAACAAACAAGTCCGTACAGTGAGTCACAACAGATAAGAGATAGAAGCAGTAGAAGCGACTGCAGAACTGCGGAATTTCACATTGGAGTTGAAATACATCTTGGTTACTGGTCCAGAACATTCCCTGAGTCACATGACACAGATATACCATAAAAGGCAAGTATGTTTTGAAGATGATCTCATAAAATGTAGTAAATCGAGAAAATATTATAGAGTGGATATATGCATGTCAGTTCGTGACACTTCCCCCCTTCAAGGCACGGGGGTCCTGGGGTGCCTTTGGGTGCAACTTGACATAGTCGGCAATGAGTTCTGGTGTGTTTACCAGGTCATCATAGGTTAACCATTGTCGCTCGTTGTAGCCGAGCCACTTGACATAGTATTCAAAGACGTTAGATCTTTTGTTGTATTGTGACTTTATGATCTGTTCCACTTTGAATTCTTCTTCCCCTTCAGGAGTTACCACAGGTGGTGGTGGGGGAACCTGACAGCCATGGGGGTCGTCTTTATATTTGGTCAGGAGTGAGACATGAAACACTGGGTGTATTTTCATGGTTATTGGTAGGTCCAATTTGTAGGCATGTGTGCCATGTTGTGCTACCACCCTGAATGGTCCAACTCTTTTGTGGGCCAGTTTCCTGGAGGCCTGCTGTGTCTGTATGTTTTTGGTATCAAGCCAGACTTTGTCTCCAACCTTAATAGCTTCGGGAGTCCAATGCTTCTGGTCGTAGTATTCCTTGATCCTCTGGTTTGCTATTTCCAGGGCTGCCTTAAGTTTGTCATGGCCCTTTTGGAGCCATTCTGCATGGTTGTCCACTAAGGGGAGTTCTGGTTCCTCCCTGTCCCCAACTGCTAGCCTTGGGTGGAAACTGTAGTTTGCAAAGAATGGTGATTTGCTGGTTGAGGCGTTGACACCATTATTGTAGGCAAATTCAGCCAATGGTAGGAGCAAGACCCAGTCATCTTGTCTGTCTGATACATAGTGTCTGATGTACCCTTCCACTACTTGGTTGGCCTGTTTGGACTGGCCGTCTGTCTGAGGGTGGTATGCTGTGGAGTAGGAGGGTTTTATATCCAGTCGTTTGTATAAGTGCCTTAAGAATTTGGATGCAAAGTTGGGGCCGCAGTCTGAGATTGTTTTCCGTGGTAGCCCATGAAGTTTCCATACATATGTCAGGAACAAGTTGGTGCAATCCATAGCACTGGCTTCTGATTGACATGGGATAAAGTGGACCATTTTTGTCAGGCGGTCGACAACTGTAAATATGGCATCAAATCCCTCTGACAGGGGTAGCCCAGTGATCAGATCATAAGTAATTTCCTCCCACGGTTTTTCTGGTGCAGGTATTGGGTTTAAGAGCCCTGGGGGAACTTGGCTGCTGTGCTTGTTTCTGATGCATGACTTGCAGTGTGTGACATATTCGTTGACTGATTTTTTCATTGATAACCATGTGTATTTGCGATTTAACAATTCATATGTTCTGAACTGTCCTGGGTGTCCTGCTGCTGGGCTGTTGTGACAGCTTTCAATGACCAGTTTGCAAAGTTCTTTGTTATTTGGGATGTAGATTCTGCCCTTGTGTCATAAGAGTCCTTCGTCCCATTCCCAATCTTTGACCTTCTCATTGTCATCTAGGACTTTTAGGACTTTTGATAGGTGTTCATCCCCCAGGATAGCATCCCTGATGAGTTGTTCTAGGTCATTGTCTGGCGTGATTGCTTGCAGGCATAGTGATTTCAGCTCCAAAAATTGGTTTTGCGCAAGCAGGGCTTGGCTCTCACCCCCCTCTTTAGGGATGTGTCTTGACAGCCTAGAGAGTATGTCTGCCCAGCCATTCTTCACCCCTTCAATATATAGAATCTTGAATTTGAACCTGGATAAGAACTCATGCCACCATGTGACCTGACTGTTCAGTGGCTGATTTGTCTTCCAATACTCCAAATTCTTGTGGTCACAAACAATGTTTACTGGGTGTTCAGCCCCTTCTAGCAAATGACGCCAGTGTTTGAGGGCCTTTATAATTGGAGCATTCTGTCCTCTCCATATTGCAATAATACAGCACCTGTGGCATAGCCTGAGGCGTCGGTTTCCAAAAAGATTGGTTTGTTGGGCTCTGGCTGAATTAGGAGGGGGGCTTCTTTTAGTTTTTGCTTCAGCAGATTCCATGCCTGATCCCTTTCTTCTGTCCATTCCCATTTTACATCCTTCTTGACAAGTTCATAAAGACATCTTGTAATTTTTGAAAAGTCTTTTATGAAGTGCCTCAACCAATTTGCAAACCCCAACCCTTCCAGGACTTCAGTTGGGTTGGTAGGGGTTGGCCATTCAACAGCCTTTTCAACCTTGGCTGGGTCTACTTTAATTCCCTGGGGAGTCACTACTATTCCCAGGTAATCGACTTCAGTGACATTGAAAACGCATTTCTCCAGGGCGCAATATAGGCCAGCCTTTTGAAGGCAACGTAAGACTTCCTTGACATGTTCATCATGTTCTTCCTGGTTTTTGGAGAATACTAATATGTCATCCATATAGATTACCACATAAATGCCCTCGATGTCTTGGAACTCTTCCCGGATCATGGCCATGAAGGTTCCTGGTGTGTTCTTTTGACCAAATTGCATGACTAAGGGCTCGTACAGCCCATATTTGGTCTTAAAAGCTGCTTTCCATTCGTCCCCTTCCCGAATTTGTATGAGGTTGAAGCCCCACTTTAGATCAAACTTGGTGAATATCTTTGCCCCACGCAGCGTCTCCACAATATCATTGATGCGTGGGAGTGGGTACACATTAGAGACTGTCATTTCATTTAGTCACCGGTAGTCAATGCACATGCGCAGCTTCCCATTCTTCTTTTTGACAAATATGACTGGAGATGCCATTGGTGTCCTTGAGGGTCTGATGTGCCCTGCTTTCAGTTGGTGCTCCAAGGTTTTGCGCAATTCTGCATCTTCCTTGACACCCACACTATATATGGGGCCATGCCTTGGCTTGGCATCCAGTTTTAAATCTATTTCCATATCCCACTTCCTATGGGGTGGTAACGGCTGGATGTTGTCTTCTTCAGCGAATATTTTCTTGAACTCCCTGTATTTGGTTGGGAGGGAATCTAAAGAGTCCAACTGGAGCTCCTTGGGTTTGTTTGCTTGCACATGTAGGGGTTTTGTAATGCAGTGTTTCAAGCATATTGGCAAGTTGAACTTCATATCTTTCCCCTCCCAATCAATGTCTGGGTTATGGAATTTGAGCCACAACATGCCCAGAACTAGATCATTTTTGCTGACATTCACAACATAGGCACTGAGGATCTCTTGGTGCTCTTGAATACACAACTCAAAGGTGCAGTAATGGGTCACAGACCCAGAGTCTATCTCCCTTCCATCGATTACCCTCAGTTTCTTGGGTGTTTTTAGGACGACAGTGGGAATATGGTATTGTTTAACCAAATCTTCAGGTATAAATACTGACGTGGCCCCTGAGTCAATCATGGCCCATCCGTTAAATTTTTTCATGTTATATGCAGATTTGCATTTGGGGGTTATGCGCAGGGGAAATGCATGAAAGAAAAACTGTAGTTGTGATTAGTTTCCTAACAACATACATTCCATTTCCATATTTTTATTTTCATTATGCGCATTTTGTAACATAGCACCCAAGACCACCCCCCTGGCATGGTTTGAGCTCATTCTTTTACTGACTCATTGTCGGTTGTTTCTACATCCTCAACCACTGCCTTGTATCCTGACATCTTGGCTGAGGGGCATTTGGCAGCGATATGGCCCTGTCCTCCACAGTTATAGCAGGTGTTTGTCCCTTTTCTTTTTCCTGTGCTATCCAGATCCATTGCATCTGGGTCCTTTGCCTGGGGGCTGCTGGTGGGTGATTATCCTTCTTTATGTCCTTGAAGGATTCTTGTACGTTGGCATTGCTGCCATCATAGCAGATGGTTGGGACCGTGAAACCTTTCGTGTTGGGTCCAATGGCCACAATCTGACCTTTTACAGCTTTCCCGTCCTTAATCTTGTATATCCGTTCCCCATTTTTGAATTTCTCCTTTTGGGGAGTGCTTTGGGGGTTATTTGTTGGCCTACTGGACAAGGCATTGCTGCTGGACTTGTTACCCCCATGAGACGTTTGTTTGCTGCCAAATGAGATGAGGTGGCGGTCAATTTCCAGGGCTTGCTGAGTGAGTTGGGCAAAAGTTTTGGTGCGAGGGTCATAGTTTTGGGCCACCATGCTATCTGTTATGTCTGATGATAGACCATCATAGAACTGATCACACATGGTGGCATTGTTGTAGTTGAGACCTGTGGAATATAGGTTGAATAGGGTGAGGTAATCCTGAACTGTCTTGGATTGTTTCAATTTCCGCCACTTGTCGCAGTTATTTTCAGTGCAGTTCAGGTCCCCATAACGGGTAGTGAATTCTTGCCAGAACAGATTGGCATCGTGAAGCCAGGGAATCGCAGTTCCAGGATTTAAATTTTCAAATTCTTCATACAAGTTGACCCATTCAGCTGCTGACCCTTCGAGATAAGAGGTGATGAAGGCAACCACTTGATCAGCCGAATGCCCACTCATGTTTGTATTAATGTATTGGGCACATGCAATTCTGAATGAGATGGCGTCTTCTTGTTTTGTGCCATCAAACTTTTGAGGGGCGGCCATCTTAAACTTTGCCGTCGACCCACCAGAGGGGGCAGGTGCTGTTGGTTGTGGTTGGGCTGCACTGGAGGGAGCTAGTACTTGAGCAGCACCTGAGCCTCCTGTGGAAGTGTTGATTTGCGCTTCGATACGCGTGACAGTGGTCTGGAGGATGGCTAACATCCCCACTAGATTGTTAACATTGGTGGCTAATCCAGCCACATCTGCATCTATTTTTGTCTGATTGGTGGTAAGTTTGGCCTCAAGTGAGTCCATGTAGGTTTTATTATTGTGTTCAATGTCTCCAATATCATTTTGGAGATTGTTGGTTCGTTCTTGTAATTCATCCATTGACTGGAGCATATAGATGACTTTTTCCCCATCAGACATATTTGCCCAAGCAGGGGCAGAGGGTTGTGATGCCATTTCAGAGAAGGTTTGATAAAATTTTAAAGGCGATGGAGACGATAAGGAAGTACAGGGAATTGGGAATTGTTTTGGTAATATAGGATTTCTGTTCCCCGCACAAGTCTGTAAAATTCAAAGTTTCTGATTCCCGCGAACCTTAACCAAGTATCATCCAAGTCCCAACTTTTGGTGTCCTGGCAATGATATGGGCACTCCACCCGCTTCAGTTTAGTTTGGTCCCGAAGGAGTGCTTCCTTGGGGAGAATTGATTTGGGCTGCCAGAAGGGGTGTTTCTTCCTGAATTGGCAAGCCCGTGCCACTTAGAAAGGTGGGGTGAGGGAGGTCTGACAGTGTTGAGAAGACAGGGAAGGTGTACTTGTGGGGTTCAATTGTTTCTTGGACTATAGTTTCCAGTCTGAGATGATCTTGGAGGAGGGATAGGTAGTCCTCCTGGTGTTTGCGCAACCACTCAGTTAAGTATGCGCAACAGGCCTTGGCTTCGTGAAGTTTTTCACAGGTTTCTTCGTACTTATTCTGGTAATAACAGTACCTGTCTTGGAAATTTTCGATAGTGTTTAGCAGGTGACAAAGAAGCTGTTGGCCAAGGTTCTCCAGCTTATAGCTGGTTGCGGGGGATGGTGTAATAGTAAAGGAATTTGTCCTTCTTAGGACAGTAAGGGCAGCACGCTGGGAAGGTGGCTCTGTTTGCCCGATGGCAAATTTTGCACGCAGGGGCACCTGGCTTGGTGACAAAGGCTTGTTGGGCATGTCCGACTCTCTGGGGGCAGACTTTGATGATTACTACTTGGTTGAAATCGATGTGCCCGGCTTCTTCAAGGATACTTTCGACCAAGTTGAGGGTGAAGCAGTGGATCGACAGGTGTCCAAACCACCCACACAGACAGCAGCGCTGGTCTTCTGTAAAAGGTTGTGCCACTTGAGGGCCATGCGTTCTGTCAGAGACATACTTGAGCAAGAGCAAGATAAAAGCAAAAATAGACCCTTTCCCGAGTCTATTGGAATAGGAAGGTGACCTCCATTGCTCAGCTACTTAAGGGCAATGAGTGACCCCACCTCTTGTTGACAAAAGAGATTAGAGAACCAAAGCTTGTTACAACGTGCGAGGGACCTGGCTATGCAAGGTTTCACAGAGGCGCATATAGGGCAACGATATCTCGTGGCTGTGGATAGGTGGAGTAGGATTGGGGAAGGCAACGGGGCGTTATCTTGAGACAACGCCAACGGCGTTCCAGAAGTATCCCAGACAACACTGAGACTTACAATTGTCAAGAACTTGACCTGATGTTGACAACAACAAGTCAGGCAACAAGGAAAATAGTAAGGAAATAAAAGAACTTGTATTTGACGAGAGGTCAAGTTCTTGAGGAGTCCTCTGCGAACTTGACCTGGTTCATATACATAGTATGAGCCACATCATAACAAACAAGTCCATACAGTGAGTCATGACAGATAAGAGATAGAAGCAGTAGAAGCGACTGCAGAACTGCGGAATTTCACATTGGAGTTGAAATACATCTTGGTTACTGGTCCAGAACATTCCCTGAGTCACATGACACAGATATACCATAAAAGGCAAGTATGTTTTGAAGATGATCTCATAAAATGTAGTAAATCGAGAAAATATTATAGAGTGGATATATGCATGTCAGTTCATGACATCTGCAGTTCCGCAGTTGCTTCTTCTGCTTCTATCTCTTATCAGGTGTGACTCACTGTACAGACTTGTTTGTTATGATGTGGCTTGTACTATGTATATAAACTGGGTCAAGTTCGCAGAGGACTCCTCAAGAACTTGACCTCTTGTCGAATACAAGTTCTTTTCCTTTCTTACTATTTTTCTTGTTGCCTGACTTGTCGTTGTCAACAAAAGCCCTATACAAGGGAATTGGGACAAAGCCCAGATTCTCCACCGCCTTCCATCCAGAAACAGATGGACTGTCAGAAAGAACAAATCAATGGGTAGAAGGGTTCTTAAGAACCTTCTGAAATTATATACAAGATGATTGGGTAAAATGGTTACCCATTGCCAAATTCTGCCATAACAACCACATAAATGCTACAACAGGACAAACCCCATTTGAAATGGTATATGGAAAAAACCCAAGATGGGTTGTCCAAGAGGGAGAAGAACTGTCTGAGGCACCTGCTGCAGACAACATGCATAATCAAATGGAAAAAGTATGGGATGAGGCAAGAGCCTCAATGGAATTACACCCACAAATGGAAAAGAAAGGGAGGGAATTCAAGGTAGGAGACAAGGTTTGGCTGCTCCTAACAAACCTCTTGTCCAAGAGACCCTCCAAGAAATTGGACAACTGAAAAGGGGGCCCTTTTGAAATCACAGAAAAAATCTCATCCCATGCATATTGCCTGGACCTACCTAAAACCATACGTGTACACAATGTATTCCATGTAAATCTCCTCTTGCCATTCACAGAAGATAAAGACTTCCAAAGAAGGCAGGCCAAACCACCACCAATCATAATGGAAGAAGGAGAGGAGGAGTATGAGGTGGACCACATTGCAAATTATGAATGGCAGAATGGCAGGCTGTTCTACCAAATCAGATGGAAGGGCTACAACCCAATAGAAGACACAATGGAATGTGCCAGCAAGTTTGCTGACATGAAAGAGGTCCTAAATGACTTGCAAAGGCACTTACCAGATGCACCAATGCCAGTCAAGACAAGTCAGCACTCAGGTGACTGAAAAGGCAGGCCAAAGAGAACCAAATGAGGACCTGGAAAGCTTTAAAAAGAGCCATCCAGGATACCCAAGAAAGGCCAGAGCCTGCTCTACCACCTCACTTGCACCACAATACACCTGCAAAACCCCAAAACATGCCTTTCATCACTCACCCAGTCACACATCCCAACTGTTACATACCACTTGCTGAAAATCAGGTGGCCCCACTTTGGCAGCCACCCACCACTAGGTGGCCAGCACCCTACTCTGGCAGGGAAAATCATCCTAAACTAGGGATGTACTGCTACAGTGTGGAAGATGCCCAGAGGTACACCAAGCGACTGTTGCCAGGGGCTAACCAAGTGTACATCCCAAAGAAGTTAAGGGATGAAAGGAACTGGATTGACAATGACAAGTACCTGGATCCCAGGTTAGGGGTCCTGACATGGCATGGAAGCCAGAAGCCAACAACAAGAAACGCCTTGCTAAGAACACCGATGTATGTCATTGATGATATTGTGGGACCAACAGTTGATGTGGTGGCCATGGCAGCAAGACAACAGAGGAGGGCTGCAGGCCAAATGGCAGATGGGGGGGACTGGGAGGTGGAGCACCAGGCCAAGGCATTGTTGGAAGAGTGGAAGTTGACACTGGCTGCACCATATGTGGGACTGCTCAAAGCAACTACCACTGATGAGATGTTTACTGCTATCAGGGCAAAGCAGGCAAACATGAGTGACTTCCGAAATTGGGTGAAGGTGCACCCAAACAAAAACACCAATTACAACACCGATATGACAAGTGTTACATCAAGCCTAGAATCACTGGTCATGGCTGAGGAAGAAGCAAAGCCAGTGATAAAGGAACCCACCCTGGACCCAGCTGCAGAGGAAGCCAAACAGGACTGGGACCAGTGGGAAAACAAGCTTGTCAAAGCTCTGGAGGAGGTGCCACTGTTGGAACCAGCCCCCATATGACCACTTTGCCTCCCATGAATTTTTCTCGAATGTATAAGAGTTTTATTTTTACACATCAAACTTAATACATGTTTTACTCTCTATTTACATTTGCCCTTGAGGGGCCAGGTATAGGGCTTCTTGCCTTTTTTATCCTTCTTATTGGTCTGAACAACTGACTGGGTAGTGGGCTGCAGCCAAGGGGCCTCCCCCCCTGGGAAGTTGGCCATGTAGTTCTGGAAACACCCAGAACCAGATGCTGCAAAGGGCAAAGCCTCATCAAACAAGGGAGCAGAGCCCTCCTCAAAGAATTTGGCAAGAGCAGCCTGGTGAGACTGCTCCTCAAAGGACTTGTAGTCCTGATCAACAAGCGCCCAGACACGCTCAAGGGTGTCCTCATGGGCCTGACCATCAAGGAGGATGTGCTCTTCTACAGAACAAGTTAGCAACATGAGAACAACAAAGAATGAGCACACGTACCTGGCACCCCACAGAAGAACCAATCCCTGACACCTCCATAGAAGTCTTCAATGGAGGCATCGCACATGGCATTGCAGTAGGCACAGTACTCCCCCTCAGGGAGAGACCAGCAGGTGCAGTCAAGGGGATTGTAGTTAAGGGAATAACATGCATAGTAAAGACAGGATGAGGAAGGAAAACAACAAAAACCACAAATATTAAAAAACCACAGTGCAACACAATAACTTGCACAAACATCAAAACAAAGTCTGGTCAGGTGACACCAATGGACACACAACCATCTGCTGGAAAACAAACAACAAAGCATGGGAATCACATGACCTAGCCTAGTCATGTGAATATACGCTATCCCCTAACTACCAGAGGGGTTGGAGAGGGGGCACTGACTGAAGTGGAGGAGCGAAGGCCCCAAGCGTAGTGAGGAATAAGGCTGACATGGGGGAATGCAGGAAGGGCACCCCTTGGAGATGCATCATAACCAGCACAAGCCGACATCAGGAAACCATGTGATCACAACAACCAGAAAGGGTATATCTAGGGGACACCTTTGGGGGTAAAAGGGGCTATCATTTCATGCCCTCCCCACAAGACACATCTACCTCAAAAAACACCAACAATGCTAAGCAAAGATGGCTTGAATGTGGGAACACCACAGCCAAATGAATCAAGTGCAGGGCAGAGGTTGCCATTGCCATTGCTGGCACCCTTGGAATCAAGCCAAGCCCCCTCACCTGCTTCTACACAGCTTACACTGATGGATCATGGGTCCGAAGAGCCGACCAAAACCACACAGGCCCCCTGATTCCATGTCCAGACCAGGGCAGTGCTGCTGACCTGGTCAAAGCTATGCAATCAGCCCTCAAGTGGGCTTGCCACCCAATATGAGGTGTTCTGCCGCCACCAGTCCAATTGCTGGGCAACCTTAGCCATGGTTGAATGGCACAACCTGGAGGAGCCAAACTACAACCTGACCTGGCCCCTGCACATCCACACCCTCTCCATCAGTCAGGAACAGAAGGGCAGGTGGAACACCCAGAATGCAGGGTTCTGGGACTTCAAGGGGCAACACCCCAACATACAGCCCAAAGACCTCAAGGACGGGCCAGGAGGCAACCCAGCAAGGGACACCTTCAACTATCTCTGGAAGGACGTCAGAGCTAATGGCAAGGAGATAGAGGATTTGATGGTGGGGGACCTGACCTTGGAAAGGTTGGAGGAGATCTTGGTGAAGGGAAGGGTGGAAAACAGTCAAGGATGGAGGCAGACTTGGAGGATGGGACAGAGATTGTTGCTGATGTTATGACCTGTCAAACAGACATAACAAAACAACCAAATATTTTTACAGATTTATGGCATTTTTCCTAAGCAGAACAAGCCATAAACAAGGTCACGTGACCTTGGCACTTAGCCAGCGCTTACAGTGGTTACCCTGAACTTGCTCCAGCATTTCTCTCCATTATTACTTGGAGCAAGGAGTGAGTTGTCACGTGATATCAGCGCTTACAGAGGGGTCATGTGACCTTGGTGCCTATGGTGGTTACCCTGAACTTGCTCCAGCATTTCTCTCCATTGTTACTTGGAGCAAGGAGCGAGTTGTCACGTGATCTCAGTGCTTACAGCAGGATCACATGACCTCAGCGCCTACAGTGGTTACCCTGAACTCGCTCCAGCATTTCTCTCCCTTGTTACTTGGAGTGAGGAGCGAGTTGTCATGTGATCTTGGCGCTTACGGCAGGATTGCATGACCTCAGCTCCTACCCCTCGGACCTCACGTGGCTCTATAAGATTCGGAGCCACACAAACTTAAGACAAACAATTACCTAACCCATAGTACTGTACATAACCTACACCTACTGCAGAGTGTGCTTAGATAATACGTCCACAGCCACCGCAGCCACCGCAGCCACAGGTATATATAAGGAGGATAAAGCAAGACTGGACACCTCAGCTTGCTTTATCTTGTCAACCACCATAGACCATAGCAAACACTGTAACTAGAACACTCAATACATACTGCATAGCACCACACTGTCAATGCCGCCACTACTTAAGTGCTTCACAAGGAAGCCTCCAGAGGGTCACGACATTATAAAGCAAGCTCTTAACTTAACTAGTGGCAAACATAAGTATACTACACAGATACTAAGGGCTGAGTACATGAGAAAACCAGCTAACTCCTGTGATACATAAGAGAACACAAAGAAACTATGTCACAGAGACCACAAACTCGATCTCAAAGCAGAGTGGCAAATAGTAGGCCACAATCACCCAAACCCATTGCTTCCCCAGAGGCTGAAGGTAACCCAGATGAGACCCTCCAAGTAATGCCAGGGGGGTTGCCACAAAACCCACAACCAGTGGCTCAACCCAACCCCACTTGGGCCCCCATCCTGGGAGGGGAAATAGGGGGAATACCACTCCGCAGCCCTCAACCACCAATTCACCTGATAAATCCAGACCCAGAAGATATCTCAAATCCAGAGAGGGATGAGGTAGAAGATATGACCCGAACCATATGCAAACAAGGCACGGCCTTGGCAGAAGAGGCAAGGACACAACCCCAGCCAGGTCCCAGAACCATAGCCACTGCCAACCCTATTCACACCATTGCCACGGCCATCAGGGCGGGGCTCAAGGAACTTAGAGACAATAATCATAGGGAACTAGAAAAGGCAATCACGGGTATAAATCAGTGTCAAATATCACTAACCCGACAAGAAGGAAATGTGGACTGGATGGTAAGGTCAATGGAAACATCCAACAAAAATGTCCTCTATGTGGCAAAGAACCAGGACAACCTAAAAGCAGAAATGGGGAACCTGATAAAAGAATTAAAGGACATCTCCATGGAAATAAACCGGGTACTGGGAATGCAAGAGCGAAAGCTGAAAGCTTAGAGAAGAAAACGAAAACACAGGGGAGATCCTAATCGCACTAGAACAAGGTAACCGATCTAGGAAATGAGCTCGGAAAACAACTGAAGCAGGAAGGCCAAGGGAAAGGACAGAAGAAACCAGGGGAAGAACTAGGGTGGTCATAGGAAGCCCCTCACGATCCCCCTCAGCCTCCCCAGTACGAACACCCTTTCTGGGAAGAACCTTCCAGGCTGAGTCCACAATAAGACCCGAACAGAACCTCCATCCCAAGCAAACCAACCTACCCTTGCTGCAAACCACACTCCTAAGGAGGCGAGACTAGGGAGACCCAGCAAATTTAATGGGAAAAAGGGGAAGGAAGCAGAGAACTTCATAATCAGCATGGAACTTTTCTTTGCTGACTATGACGAATCAGCCTTTGATGACCGAAAAAAGATATCTGCTGTGCTAATGAACATGGAGGATGGGGAAGCAGCAAACTGGGCACAACCTTACTGCCGGAAACTACTAGCAGGCGAACACACAGGTATTCTTGCATCCTGGAAGGATTTCAGGAAGGGATTCCTGGATGCTTTTAATGACCCAGTCATAAAGGAAAAGACCATCCGGAAACTAAGGAAATTAACACAGACCAAGAGTGCATTGGATTATGCTACCCAATTCCGGATCCTGATCCAAGAGGTAGACTGGAACCAGGAAGCCCTCAAGGACCAATTCAGGGAAGGGTTAAAACCCGAAGTACGACAAGAGATCTTAAGGATTGAAGTACTGGCAAATGAGGCTGAAGGTCCATCATATACCTTAGATCAATTAATGACTTTGCCTGCAAAATGGATGACATGCAGTTTGCAAACCAGAAAATGAATACAAGGACCAGCAACTCATCAAATTCAACCTGGGCACCAGCAAAATACAAACAAGGGGGGAACAAGCCTTTAGGGACCAGTGGCAAACAGGGGAATACCCAAACCAACAACATGGTAAGGATACCAAACAGTGAAAAGGACAGGCGAAGGAAAGAAGGACTCTGTATCAAATGGTAAATCAGGGCATGTCCTGAAGGAGTGCCGAGGCCAGTGGACCTACGACAAAGCTAAGATACAAGGGAAGGCCAGCAGACAAGTTGAGGAAGAAAGCAGCTCTGAGTGGAAAACTAATTGGTCCTACCACTTCCATGTTGGAGGACCCCAATATAACCCCTACCGCAGATGTATGTTACCTCAAGAAGTCTAGTAATCAATCAATAATATACACTACGGTAGAGGGAATCATGGAACCAGCTAAGACGCTGATTGACTCAGGATCTTCAACCAACTTCATCGATAAGGCCTATTCAAGGGAAAAAGGGATTCCAACCACTCCCCTCAAACACAAGAAATCAATTGTGGCCATTGATGGAAATGAAATCAAGGATGCCATAGAAGAAAGGGCAGAACTAAACATGAAGTGGAAGGGAAGACACTAAAATGCTCCCTTTATGTAATGACCCTAGGTGACACAGACATAGTCCTAGGGAAAGAATGGCTTGAAGAAGCAGAACCTATCATAGATTGGAAAGACCTTACCATCTCATACCCAGACAAAATCAAGGCAAGGGCAGCAAGTGAAAGCCTACAAATCCCAGAAGAATTTAGGGATTTTGAAGACCTATTTGGGGAAGAAGGTTTCCGAACTTCCACCCCACCAAGGTAACCTAGACTTCAAAATGGACCTGATCGAGGGAGCGGAGCTGCCAAAGCCTGCAAAGAGGTACAGTATGTCGCCAGCAGAAACAAAGGCGCTCAGGGAGTACCTAGAGGAGGAACTAAGAAAGGAAAATAAGGCCCAGCCAGTCAGTTGTAGCTGCACCCTGTTTCTATGTGAACAAAGCAGATGGAGGGCTTAGGTTGGTAGTCGACTACCGTAAGATGAATGACATCACCAAGCCAGACAGGTTTCCACTTCCAATCCAAATAGAATTGATTGAGAGACTGAAGGATGCAACCATCTATTCAAAAATGGATGTTCGATGGGGGTTCAACAACATCAGGGTAAAAGAGGGAGACAAATGGAAAACAGCTTTCAGGACAGGAGAAGGCCAGTTTGAATGCTTGGTCATGCCATTCGGAGTAAAAGAAGGACCAAGAACCTTTACCAGGTTCATGATGGAAAAGTTCCATGATATAATAGATGATTATGTGGTAATCTACATGGACGATGTACTAGTGTTTTCCAGAAACAGGGAAGAACACGTACAACATGTCAGGGAAGTGTTAAGAAGAATGAGGGAAAACCACCTCTTCCTCAAACCACACAAGTGTCAGTTCTTTGTGAAGGAGGTAAGCTTCATTGGAATTGTCATATCCCCAGAAGGGATATCGATGGAAAAGGAAAAGGTAAAGGCAGTTCTAGAATGGCCAGAACCTAACACAGTAAAAGAAGTCCAAGCCTTCCTAGGCTTTGTGGGGTTCTATAGAAGGTGGATAGAGAAGTTTAGCACCTTAGCCAAACCCCTCACAGATCTCACCCAAAAAGATGTCAAATTCCTGTGGGAAAGAAAACAACAGGAAGCATTTGAAGCTATCAAAGAAGCAGTAGCAAGAGAACCGTCCTGATCCACCCAAACCCAAACAGGCCATACATACTGGAAACAGATGCCTCAGGAGTGGCCATGGGGGCAGTACTAAGCCAAAAGGGTGATGACAACCGATTGCATCCAATTGCCTTCCTATCGAAGAGCTTCACCCCACCAGAGAAAAATTATGACACCTACAACAAGGAGTTGCTTGCAATTGTTAGGTCCTTAGAGCACTGGAGGTTATACTTAGAAGGGACAGAGGAACCTATTGTGATATACACTGACCATAGGAACCTCCAGTACTGGCAAAATGCCCAGATGTGGAATAGAAGGCATGCCAGATGGTATCTCACTCTGGCACCCTTCAATTTTCAGATTGTGTATAGACCAGGGAAACTCTCACAGAAGCCAGATGCCCTTTCCAGAAGGAGCGACCATGGGGATACCCCTATGGAACCACAGATCATGATTCCAGAAGAAAGGTTCATAGGTTTCATGGCAGAAGTACAGGGGAATTTCTGGGAAGAGCTTAAAGAAGCTCAGGAAGAAGACGAATCTATCAGATCCTTAAGGCTGAGCATGGCAAATAAAGAACAACTACCGCCCTCAGTACAGAAGGAATTTAGACAGTATGAAATGAAGGAGGGCCTATTAAGGTATGACGATAGGCTCTACATCCCAGATGACAAGGACTTGAGGTTGAGTCTCCTTGAGGAGTGCCATGATGCCCCAGTGGCAGGTCATCAGGGACAAGCCCGAACACTAGAATTACTATCAAGGGATTACTATTGGCCAGGAATGAAGGCCCAAGTAAACCGATACATGGAATCTTGTGAAACATGTCAAAGAAGCAAGGGACACAAACAAGGCACTCCCCTGAAGTCCTTACCAATCCCATGGAAACCATGGGCAGATGTCGCATATGATTTCATCGTCAAATTACCCGTCTCAAAAGGGTACGACAGTATCTTGACAGTTGTAGATCGCTTCTCCCGGCAGGCCCATTTTGTACCATGTCTGGAGAGCACCAATGCAGAAGAACTGGCAGAAATATTCATAAGGGAAGTATGGAGACATCAGGACCCCAGAAACCACTGTCTCAGACCAGGGCCAACCTTTAACAGCCAATTCCTAAAAGCCCTATACAAAGGAATTGGGACAAAGCCCAGATTCTCCACTGCTTTCCATCCAGAAACAGATGGTCTGTCGGAAAGGACAAATCAATGGGTAGAAGGGTTCTTAAGAACCTTCTGCAATTATAGACAAGATGATTGGGTAAAATGGTTACCCATTGCCGAATTCTGCCACAACAACCACGTAAATGCTACAACAGGACAAACCCCATTTGAAACAGTATATGGAAAAAACCCAAGATGGGTTGTCCGAGAGGGAGAAGAACCATCTGAGGCACCCGCTGCAGACAACATGCGTAATCAAATGGAAAAGGTATGGGATGAGGCAAGAGCCTCAATGGAATTACACCAACAAATGGAAAAGAAAGGGAGGGAATTCAAGGTAGGAGACAAGGTTTGGCTGCTCCTAACAAACCTCTTGTCCAAGAGACCCTCCAAGAAACTGGACAACCGAAAAGGGGGGCCCTTTGAAATCACAGAAAAGATCTCATCCCATGCATATCGCCTGGACCTACCTAAAACCATATGTGTACACAATGTATTCCATGTAAATCTCCTCTCGCCATTCACAGAAGATAAAGACTTCCGAAGAAGGCAGGCCAAACCACCACCAATCATAACGGAAAAAGGAGAGGAGGAATACAAGGTGGACCACATTGCAAATTATGAATGGTGGAATGGCGAGCTGTTTTACCAAATCAGATGGAAGGGCTACAACCCAATAGAAGACACAATGGAATGCCAGCAAGTTTGCTGACATGAAAGAGGTTCTAAATGACTTGCAAAGGCGCTTACCAGACGCACCAATGCCAGTCAAGACAAGTCAGCACTCAGGTGACTTGAAAGGCAGGCCAAAGAGAACCAAACAAGGATCTGGAAAGCTTTAAAAAGGAGCCATCCAGGATACCCAAGAAAGGCCAGAGCCCGCTCTACCACCTCACTTGCACCACAACACACCTGCGAAACCCCAAAAACATGCCTTTCGTCACTCACCCAGTTGCACATCCCAACCGTTACACCCCACTTGCTGAAAATCAGGTGGCCCCACTTTGGCAGCCACCCACCACCAGGCGGCCAGCACCCTACCCTGGCAGGGAAAATTGTCCTAAACCAGGGATGTACTGCTCCAGTGTGGAAGACGCCCAGAGGTACGCCGAACGACTGTTGCCAGGGGCTAACCTAGTGTACATCCCAAAGAAGTTAAGGGATGAAAGGAACTGGATTGACAATGACAAGTACCTGGATCCCAGGTTAGGGGTCCTGACATGGCATGGAAGCCGGAAGCCAACAACAAGAAACGCCTTGTTAAGAACACCGATGTATGTTGTCGACAATATTGTGGGACCAACAGTCGACGTGGTGACCAAGGCAGCAAGACAACAGAGGAGGGCCACAGGCCAAATGGCAGACGGAGGGGACTGGGAGGTGGAGCGCTGGGCAAAGGCATTGCTGGAAGAATGGAAGTTGACACCAGCTGCACCGTATGTGGGACTGCTCAAAGCAACTACCACTGATGAGATGTTTACTGCTATCAGGACGAAGCAGGCAAACATGAGTGACTTCCAAAATTGGGTGAAGGTGCACCCAAACAAAAACACCAATTACAACACTGATATGACAAGCCTTACATCAAGCCTAGAATCACTGGTTGTGGCTGAGGAAGAAGCCAAGCCAGAAATAAAGGAACCCACCCTGGACCCAGCTGCAGAGGAAGCCAAACAGGACTGGGACCGGTGGGAAAACGAGCTTGTCAAAGCTCTGGAGGAGGTGCCACTGTTGGAACCAACCCCCATATGACCACTTTGCCTCCCACAAATTGTCTCCCGAATGTATAAGAGTTTTATTTTCTTTTACACACCAAACTTAATACAATTCCTTTTACTCTCTATTTTTACGTTTGCCCTTGAGGGGCTGGGTATAGGGCTTCTTGCCCCTTTTATCCTTCTTATTGGTCTGAACAACTGACCGGGTAGTGGGCTGCAGCCAAGGAGCCTCCCCCCCTGGGAAGTCGGCCATGTAGTTCTGGAAACACCCAGAACCAGACGCTGCAAAGGGCAAAGCCTCATCAAACAAAGGAGCAGAGCCCTCCTCAAAGAATTTGGCAAGAGCGGCCTGGTGAGACTGCTCCTCAAAGGACTTGTAGTCCTGATCAACAAGCACCCAGACACGCTCAAGGGTGGCCTCATGGGCCTGACCATCAAGGAGGATGCGCTCTTCTACAGAACAAGTTAGCTACGTGAGAATGACAAAGAACGAACACACATACCTGGCACCCCACAGAAGAACCAGTCCCCAACACCTTGATAGAAGTCTTCAAGGGAGGCATTGCACACAGCATCACAGTAGGCGCAGTACTCCCCCTCAGGGAGAGACCAGCAGGTGCAGTCAAGGGGATTGTAGTTAAGGGAAATAACATGCATAGTAAAGACAGGATGAGGAAGGAAAACAACAAAACCACAAACATTAAAAAATCACGGTGCAACACAATAACTTGCACAAACATCAAAACAAGGTCTGGTCAGGTGACACCAACAGACACGTGACCATCTGCCAGAAAACAAACAACAAAGCATAGGAATCACATGACCTAGCCTAGTCACGTGAATATATGCTATCCCCTAACTACCGGAGGGGTTGGAGAGGGGGCACTGACCAAAGTGGGGGAGCGGAGGCCCCGAGCGTAGCGAGGATCAAGGCCGATGCGGAGGAACGAATGGGAGGGCACCCCTCGGAGATGCGTCACAAGGGAAAGACATACAAGGACAAGCAAGAAAACAAACAAGTCACGTGACACAAAGTGAACATGTGTCCCAAGCAGACGAAGAAAAACAACAAGGTCACGTGACCCAGACAATGTCACATGATATGGCTGCTATCCCCTGAACTACCGGAGGGGTCGGAGAGGGGGCACCGACCGAGTGGAGGAGCGGAGGCCCAGCGCAGCAAGGTTTAAGGCTGCCACGGGGAACGGATGGAAGGGCACCCCTCAGAGATGCGTCATCACTGAAATAAGGTCATGTGATCACAACAAATGCAAGACGGAGTCATGTGACGATCAAAACAGACCTTGCAGCTTATATAGACAAGCACAAGGCCTGAGATAACCTGCACTCTCATGCTCTCTTCCCAGTCCCCAAATACCTCTAAAACTGTAAACGATGCTAAGCGGAAATGGATCGAACGGCAACACCCCAGCCAAGTGGATCAAGCGAAGGGCAGAGGTCCGTCGCCATCGCCAGCGCCCTTGGTATCAAGCCAGCCCCCTTGCCCACTTCTATGTGGCCTATGCTGATGGATCAAGGGTCCGAAGAGCTGACCAAAACCGTGCCGGCCCCTCTTCCACGTCCAGACCAGGGCGGTGCTGCTAACCTGGTCGAAGCTACGCGATCAGCCCTCAAGTGGGCTTGTCGCCCATACGAGGCGTTCTGCTGCCAACGGCCAAATCATTGGGACTTTGGCGGTGGTGGAACGCCACAACCCCAGGAACCGAACTACAACCTGGCCCAGCCCCTCCATGTCCACGCCCTCTCCATCAGTCAGGAGCGAAGGGTGGCTGGAACACCCAGAACACCCGGTTCTGGGACTTCGAAGGGCAACACCCCAACATCCTGCCAAAGGACCTCAAGGACAGACCAGGAGGCAACCCTGCAAGGGAGGCTTTCAACTACCTCTGGAAGGATGTTGGAGCTAACGGCGAGGAGGTAGAGGAGCTGATGGCGGGGGACCTGACCTTGGAAAGGTTGGAGGAAATCCTGGTGAAGGGGAAGGGCAGGAAAAGGTCGAGGGCAGAGGTGGACTGGAGGATGGGGCAGAGATTGTTGCCTTGGCGACAAAAAAAGAATACTACCAGGCATTCAAGCACCTGCGCCCCCTCCAGATGGTGACGACGTGGAACTCGGTACAGCATATGCTGAGTACACATATAAGGAGGACCGGGGATGCATGCCTGCAATCCCGGTGGAGTTGGAAGTCCCAGAAGACTGGGCGCACATCAACAGGGCAGACCAATGGTTTGTGGAAGAGGCTGAGAAGAGAGGGAGGGGTGTGCGCCATTGCATCCTGGTGATTGAAGGCAAAACAGGAACTGGGAAGACGGCGTATGCGCGATCCAAGGGCTCCCATAGCTGGATGTGCAATGTCTGGAACGTGGGGAATCTGTCGGAGGATGCCAACATCTGGATCCTGGATGACATGGTCCAGTCAAACGGGAAGTACTCGCTCAAAGCCCTGAGCCAGTACGAGGCAGACTTCACAGGCAGATATGCTCATGTGAAGTCAATGAAGGTACGGCCAACGGTGATCCTGGGGAATAGCTGGTCGGCCATAATGAAGTGTTGGACAGACATAGAGGGGGAAGAAGGGGACTTATGGGTATCCAAAAACGTAGACTGGGTATACTCAGGAGGGAAGCCATTTTTTGTTTTTCCTTAAAAAAAAATAAAATAAATAAAATATCTTTGTATAAGCTGTTTTATTCACAGACCATGTGTCGAGAAGTAAGCTTAAACAAGGAAATAAGCAAGGAGATAGTAATCTCATGTAGTGTAGAGGTTAAGGGGTCTAGCCTGACTCATCATCTCCTAGCTGAGCAATTACACATTGAACGGAAGGTTGTTGGTTCGAGTCCAGCGCCTTTAACCTCCTCGATATATGAGATACCTTTTAGAAACTTTTAGAACCCAGAAAAGAAACATGCCTCAAGATCCCCCAAGACATGTCCAAAGGGGGGGATAATGTTATGACCTGCCTAGCAGACATAACCTAACAACCAAATATTGTACAGATTTATGGCATTTTTCCCGAAGCGGAACAAACCATAAACAAGATCACATGATCTTGGTGCTTACCCAACAATTAAGCGCCAGTGGTTACCCTGAACTCGCTCCAGCATTTCTCTCCCATGTTACTTGGAGCGAGGAGCAAGTTGTCATGTGACCTCAGCGCTTACCCAACGATTTAGTGCCGGTGGTTACCCTGAACTTGCTCCAGCGTTTCTCTCCCATGTTACTTGGAGCGAGGAGCAAGTTGTCACGTGAGCTTGGCGCTTATCCAGCGATTAAGCGCCAGTTGCTTAAGTCCAAAAGTCACATGACCCTCGGACCTCACGTGGCTCTATAAGATTCGGAGCCGCACAAACTTAGGATAAACAATTACCTAAGACCTAGTACTATATAGAACCTATAACTGCTGTAGACAGCGCTTAGGAAAGGGGGGCCACCGCAGCAACTGCAGTCACATGTATATAAGGGGAGTAAAGCAAGACTGAATGCCTCAGCTTGCTTTATCTTGTCAACCACCATAGACTGTAGCAAACACTGTAACTAGAACGCTCAATACATACTGCATAGCACCAAACCATCAATGCAGCCACTACTTAAGTGCTCCACAAGGGAGCCTCCAGAGGGTCATGACACTTGCAATACAACACCTTGATAGTGTGATGGATCAATAGGAATGGGGAGGGTTTTTCTGAAAGTTGTGGGGACAAGGGCTCCGTAGTCTTTCCCTTTAGCAGCCTGTCAGGCCTCTGCATCTGCCTGTTCACCATATTGTAGCCTGGAGTGTCCTGGGGCCCAGTTGACCATGGTAGTAGAGCTGCCATTACGTCTTCAGAGCACTTGTAGTTCCCTGAAGGCTAGTGCTGCAGATGGGAGGGTGGGTGATCCAGACTGAGGGCCAATTAGACATATTGCTCCCTGGCTGTCTGAAAAGATTGCAACATCCTCCAGTATTAGACAAGCTCAGGCAATGTGTATCACTGATTGTATAGCCGCTATCTTAGAGTCTATGATGGACACCTTGTCCTGCTGGCCAAGGGCTGACCCAACTACTAGGGTGCACCTACTGTTCTCTACCACTATCACTGCAGCGCCTGCCCCTTCCTTGCTGTGCAATCCATCCACCCAGAACTGTAGGGATATGCTATTGTGTCTGGCTTGGTGAATTGCTGCTTTTCTGTCATTGAAGGACCTGACTGGTGGGGCAACCCTGGGATTATGACTTGTGGCTTTGGCAATGCATACTGGGCTGGTTCTGATGAGGGGCAGGATGTGGTGCATTGGTGTGCAATGCAATATCCTCCCCTTGGCACTCTGATGGACAGCAAGGTATAGTGGGTGAGACTTGGGATGGCTTGAGAGGCAGATAGCAGCCTTGGTGCATGCCTGGTTCAGGAGCAGGTGCATAGGTAGGAGGTGGGCATAGGCATTGAGCAAAGAGGTTGGAGAGGAACACATGGCCCCAAGGATGGTAAGTGTAGCCATTCATTGGATGCATTCCAATTTC